>JAFEMH010007107.1:0-101417 GCA_022495995.1 Adenophora triphylla var. japonica
GAAAATTACATTCCTGTGATAGCTGATGAAGCTCCCGACACTTCTTAATGGCGCTCATTTAAAATTTCAAAATTTCCGAACGAAATACCGCGTATAATCCAATTCAAACTTTCAAACCAAATTAATCGTACACCTAGCCTCTAAATCCCTCACTCCCATCCTCTCTCTATCTCTTCTCCAAAGCAATTGAATTTGAAAAAAACAAAGATCCAGCCGCTCTTACTCCCGGTGCTATTTCATCTTTAATTTCGTAATTCCACATTTCACCTCTCTCCCTTCCCGTCCGGGTCCGAACTGGGTTCGACTTACGAGACAACAATCTCCAAGAGTGTTGTCTAATGCTTGGTTAGTTTCCCTAATTTCTGACTAATCTTGTTTTTGTTTTATTTTGGATGTACCTTTTAAAATTGTATGCAATTTTACCAATTCTGGAATAGGGCTACAAGTAACCCTTGTAATTTCTTATATCTCTATCCCTGTCTCTAAACCCCAAACCATAAACCCTAACCCTAAACCCTAAACCCTAACCCCAAATCCCTAACTCCCTAAATTCTGGCCCTAAATTCCTGTCCCCAACTCCTAGTCCTTTAATCTCTAAACCCTATACCCTATACACCCTATACCCCGACACTCTTACTCGGAGACATAGTCTTTGTACTACAATAGAAAGAGCACCCAAAGTTCAAGCGAAAGGGTGATGCACATATTATCTATTACACGCACACCCCCATCGAGGCATTATGTGGCTTCCACTATCTTGACTCATCTAGATAACAAAACACCTCATCAAATCCCAACCCGGAGAAGTTGTTAAGCCAGATCAATTCAAGGCAATAAACGACGAAGGGATGCCAACGCATTCAAAGACCATTCATGAGGGGCAAATTATACATCCATTTCTGGAGCCGACTTCCCAGATTCTTCGACTTCCGAAAGCAATGGCAAGGTCTGTGAGGGTGCTGCCGCTCCTAAGCCTTCTTCATCGCAGTATGACACAGATATGAGCTTGGATGAGTGCGAGGAGACAACCCTTCACGATGTCAACATTGAAGACTTAGACGCAGAAAACAACAAAGATGAAGCTTACGATGTAAGATGTACGACATGCACCGGTGGTGGGGGCCAGAGAAAGTGCAAAAAGCTGTGCTCAAGCAAAGTAATAGATGTGGGTCTTTATTTTCCTCGGATATCTTCAATTAGTTATGACTTATGCAGACAATAATCTCCAGAGGTTGTCTAAACCATTTTAAACCTAAACCCTAAACCCTAGGAGACCCTAAACCCTGGCGGTTAATAGTGGCATAGGCAGGGGTATGTGGCATGATGGCATGTGGCACCTACGGGTGGCATAGCAGCATGTGTGGCATGTGGCATGTGGCATAGTATGTGGCATAGTATGTGGCATGTGGCATGTAGGCATAAATAGGCATAGTAAGCATGTGGCATTGTGTGGCAGGGCATAGTGCACAGGGCATGGGTGGCACAGGGCATGTGGCATAGGCATGTGGCATGTGGCATGTGCATGTGGTATGTGGCATGGTATGGCATAGGTATAGTGGCATGTGGCATAGGCACAGTGTGGCATGTGGCATAGTGGTATGTGGCATAGGCATGTGGCATGTGGCATAGTGGTATGTGGCATAGTATGTGTGCATGTGTATGTGGCATAGGCATAGGTATGTATGGCATGTGGCATATGTGGCATAGTGGCATGGGGCATAGGGCATGTGGCATAGGCATAGTGGCATAGGCATGTGGTATGTGGCATGTGGCATGTGGCATGTGGCATGTGGCATAGGCATAAAGGCATGTGGCATGTGGCATGTAAGTATGTGGCATGTGTATATGTGGCATGTGTGGCATATGGCATGTAAGCATGTGGCATACATGTGGCATGTGGCACAGGCATGCATAGCCATGTGGCATGTGGTATAGCAGCATAGTGGCATAGGCATGTGGCATAGGTATAGGCATGTGGCATAGGCATGTGGCATAGGCATGTGGCATAGTAAGAAGGTATGTGGCATAGTGGCATGTGGCATAGGCATAGTGGCATAGGCATATGTGGCATATAGTGCATAGTGGCATGTGGCACAGGGCATGGCACAGGCATAGCATAGTATGCGGCATAAAGTATAGCACAGTATTAGCAGGCATAGTGCATAGGGCATGGCACAGTGGCATGTGGCATATGTGGTATGGGCACAGCCATGTGGCATAGGCATGTGGCATGGCATATGCCATGTGGCATAGGCATGGTGGCATGTGGCATAGTGGCATGTGGCATATGGGCATGTGGCATGTGGCATAGTGGGCATAGATATGATAGGTATGGGCATGTGGCAAGTATGTGTGGCATAGTAAGTATACAAAAGCATGGGCATGTGTATGGCATGGGCATGTAGGCATGTGGGCATAGGCATATGTATATGGTATAGGCATAGGCATGTATAGGCATGTGCATGTGGCATAGTATTATTGCATAGTGGCATTTGGCTAATATTAATAATACAACACACATTTCCGCGATTGACACACAAATAATTTCGTTGATTATAATATTATTATTATTATTATTATTATTATTACACATATTATTATTATTATTATTATTATTATTATTATTATTATTATTATTACACACACATTATTATTATTATTATTATTATTATTATTATTATTACATTATTATTATTATTATTATTATTATTATTATTATTATTATTATTATTATTATTATTATTATTATTATTATTATTATTATTATTATTATTATTATTATTATTATTATTATTATTATTATTATTATTATTATTATTATTATTATTATTATTATTATTATTATTATTATTATTATTATTATTATTATTATTATTATTATTATTATTATTATTATTATTATTATTATTATTATTATTATTATTATTATTATTATTATTATTATTATTATTATTATTATTATTATTATTATTATTATTATTATTATTATTATTATTATTATTATTATTATTATTATTATTATTATTATTATTATTATTATTATTATTATTATTATTATTATTATTATTATTATTATTATTATTATTATTATTATTATTATTATTATTATTATTATTATTATTATTATTATTATTATTATTATTATTATTATTATTATTATTATTATTATTATTATTATTATTATTATTATTATTATTATTATTATTATTATTATTATTATTATTATTATTATTATTATTATTATTATTATTATTATTATTATTATTATTATTATTATTATTATTATTATTATTATTATTATTATTATTATTATTATTATTATTATTATTATTATTATTATTATTATTATTATTATTATTATTATTATTATTATTATTATTATTATTATTATTATTATTATTATTATTATTATTATTATTATTATTATTATTATTATTATTATTATTATTATTATTATTATTATTATTATTATTATTATTATTATTATTATTATTATTATTATTATTATTATTATTATTATTATTATTATAGCGGCGAAATTTCCGTCGCCGAATTTAAAATCACGGCGGAAATTACCGTTTCGTGGGAGTGCCATGTCATCGATCCAGTGAGCGTACGTATCGTTTAGCGTCGGATTTATCACTGACGGAATATTCCGCCGCTAAATATTAATTATAGCGTCGGAATTTAATTTCGGCCGCTATAATTAATATTTAGCGGCGGAATATTCCGTCGCCGGTGGAAATTATAAATACCCGCTTATTTCTCGTAAATCAATTACGCCAAATATTTCCCTCTCTCTTCTTCCGCTATCTCTCATCTCTCTCTCGCGAACCGACCTTGAAGACGAAGCGACCGACCTAGAAGAAGAAGCTCACGCCGCCGCCGCCTCCTCATCGCCATCGCCTCACCGCTGCCGCCTCATCGCCGTCGCCTCACCGTCCGCTCGAGCTCACGCCGTCCGGATCCGTCCGCCGCCTCTCCACCGTGTTTCTCTCTTGCTCTAATCAAATCAAGGTAAATGTTTCGATTTCTTTCAAATAAGTAGTTCTAATTCGAGGATAGGGTGTTAATTTGTTGTGAATTTTAGTTGGTTTCGATTTCTCACCGTGTTTCTCTCTCTTCTCGTACTCAACCATGAATTTGGGTGTCCGTGAGTGTTTCGTGTGTGTATGCGTGTGTTCCATGAAGTTGTAATTTTGGGAGTGAAGTGATTGTGTTTGCTTGAGAATGTTTGGAGTTTACTAGCATTTGTTTGAGATTTGTAGTGTTTGTCGGTTGGTGGTTTGCGGTGGTGCTAGGGTGGAGTTATGGTGGAGCTGTGTGGTGGTAGAAAAGGCCGATTCGAGGGTTAGAGAGAGTGTTTGGAGCAAATAGCTGTGTGGATCTTTGTTGATAATGGTAGAATGGTAGGTAAAAAATGGTTGTGAATCGGGCGTGTTGTATAGAAATAGGAAAAGCCTCCCCTTTTTTTCTCTCTCGTAGCCAAGGAGGAGTAAATGGGCCGATATGTGTTTTTTTTTTTTTTTTTTTGGTCAATATTGGATTTTTAGAATTTCTATTGGGTTGGAGGACAAGGACGTGAGGTGGATTGATCTTAGCCTACTGATCGGCGGGTTAAAATCATGATCTGCTTGAGTATTACATGGAGTGACATCATTTGCTTTTGAATGTTGGAAGGCAAATGGGAGTGGTCGGTCCTCTTCTTGTGAAGTTTTCTCCATCATTGGCGCTTAGGCCGCCAATGATGGAGAAAATCTGCCTTGAGTGAAGCAACTCGTAAGAAGTTTGTTTAACCTAGGTTAATGAGTATAGATTTAATAACTCTTTAACTAGGCTTTTAGTACAAGTTTAGTACAACATGGTAGAACTTGGATTAGTCCAAAGAGGTGTTTGCAAGAGCTTTAAATATTGATCCAAAGTTGCTTAGAAGGCGCTTCAAAAGACTTGTATTATTTCAATCTGGCAGCCTGGGTCCATGTTTGAGGCATTGGGAACCTAGGCTAAACAACTCGGATTTGAACACTTTTTGATCCCGTATTTAGTAAAACTTTAGTACTATATAATGGAGTTTGAATTGGGCCAAAAGGATATTGATAAGGTCCATAAATAATGTCTCAAAATGCTTGAGAGGCGGTTATAAAACTTGAACCAAATGTTATAAAACTTGGTTTTGAACTTGAACCCTAAAGGGAAAGTGTTTAATGTTGTATGTGTGATGGCGTAGGGCTACTTATATATTATTGTACCCCCTACGTGATGACCTATTTAGGTTATTTGCTCTATAGTGCCTAATATATTGCACCTCTACGTGGGGTACCTCTATATAGTTATTGATTCATATAGGAGGAAATAATTGTAGCACTTGTTTATTTTGTTGAGTAAGAGTATAAATACCATATGATTGGATTATTGTACTCTATATTGTTAAGTATATGTCATGCTATTGTGAAGGCTTGGCAGATCGAAGTTTAGTATTAAGTTGCAAGTGTGTAAACATAGCAACTTAGTATGGAATTGGTTCCTCTATGATTATAAAGTCGGTACAATATTCGTACTAGGTAAGTGGAGTCTTAAAATGACCTAAACCGATAAAGGTAAGGGCTTTATGATATGCTTTTTATAAAAATATACTTACACGGTACACAAACCAAACTCATATTTGTATACCGTGTACCAATCCAAGAATGCATAATGTACGCTTTAGGGCATTAAAGGAAAAGCATCTCAAGTCAAAGACATTTTTAAAATTTTTGTAAATCCATTTATATGAAACAAACTAGGATACAGCTTTCGTATATACGCTGTCGCGTAAATAAGTAAAACCAACATTTAAGGTGTAGTACCCGAAATCATAAAATGTGCTTTGAGAACCATAACCGAGAATAAAGAGTATCTATGAAAATCACAAAAATAATTGATAAAGAGCTAAAGAAAACGAATAATGCGTAATCTAAATGGTGGTAATAATTAATTTAAAAACGTAATATTCGCCATACAAACAAATAAGTTAGAAAACTCGTGGATGAAATAATTTAGGAACATCTAGTTCTAGATCTCATTTTGGGGCGATTGACGGCATCGCGGACGGTGATTATGTCGCCTACGTTTGAGCGCCTGAAATCAATCCTGGCACCCTAGATGCACCTTATATGAAACAAATTAGGATACAGTTTATGTATCCTAGTTTGTTACATATTTAGTAATATAGCCAGATTGAGTCGGACCAGCCCCGGACTGTTTGATCTATCCACTTCCTTAGATATATTCATGTTGCTCATTCTGTCTGCGCACTACTTCTGCGGCTACATCGGAGTGTGTCCAGCTACGCTGTTAGAGATCATCAGCAACCGAGAGGTGATCGAGGAGTTGACATCCGGCATATTCAATCTGGTCGTGGAGCGATGGACATCATTCAACTGTTGCTAGCGGAGACATACCACGGCATTGATAGATTAGCCGGAGGATCCGAGTACATGGGTTCAGCACCTCAGACATTACTATCATTGTGGCCGTATGAGAGATTTCGTTGATCTCGCCACTGCCAGAGGGGCAGACGGCATTACCTTGGGTGACTCGGACAGCGCAGATATTGAGGGATGCCGCTACCGAGAGTTGGCATAGGAGGTTGGCCTCTCGCCCGATATGAGACCGCAAACCCGAATCTATTGATTCCGGCATGGGGATTGCAGACTATGAGAGATATTCGGGATCGGGTCGCTTATTGTCCGACTTCCGGGACTACATGTATCATCCTTTTGCATTCCATCTCTAGTGAGCAGACAAGACGGATACCCGCAGCAGACCATTCGGACTTTCGAGAGAGCGCTTGACGACTAATACAATGCCGATGATTATGACCGAGCCTCAGACTACACATTTCTTTGGCGAGCATTTCTAGAGGGCTTTCTTCCGATACGACCACTACTCCGTCATACTAGAGGTAGCACATTTCGACCACCGAGTATCCGACATGGTACGAGGAGCAAAGCAAGGTCCTGTGCATAACGATGACAGAGGCTCGACGCCGAGAGTGTTTTGGGGGCGTACTATTCTTCCAAATTCTGACATTAAGAGGCATGGAGGCCAAGAGCAACCCCGATGAAATCACCGGCGACATTGCAACAGATTATGAGAGACGGGAGATTCGGAGAGCTGCTTTGAGAAATGATCCCGAAGTGATAGCTCGCAGGAGGCCTTGAGGCGAAAGAGCAAGATCGAGAGCTACCAGATCGATATATCCACCACTCACACGATACCCGAGCCAGACGAGGTTCGACCGACTTTTTCAACATACCTAGACCAAAGACCTCCTGGGACCGAGGCGGAGGAAGAGTAGAGATTCGAGTTCGGGAGCGGAACGAGTTCCTAGACACTTTAAGAAGACACTGTTAATATATTGTTAAATATGAGTTAGAAGCTTTATATTTATTTTAAGAAGATCTGTGTTGCTTTTAAGTTTGTAATTCAAATTTAGGGAATGATAATACGTTAATTACTTCTAAACCGTTAATATATTATGAAATCCAATAATTATTAACATCCCGATTTTGTTTCATCCGTCGATTAAATTGAGTGTACGTATAATATATGGATTGCAATGCAGAGTGATGTCTCGTTAACGATGATCGTAGTTGGATGTATAAGCGGAAGTTGCCGAATCAACGCGGTATCAATCCCGAGTTTTATAGAGGGTCAAGGGGTTTGTTGAATTTGCTCAATTAAATAAAACCGGTCACATGGATAAGGATGGTAAGATTAGGTGTCCATGCGACAAGTGTTGTAATGTCAAGTATCTAAGCTTGATCGAGACTCGAAACATCTTTTGCGTAACGGGTTTGAAGTTGGGTACAAACGGTGGACCCGTCATGGTGAGCCGAGATTGCGCACAAATGTTGCGAATAATCCCCGAGAATATTCATGTACCTCCCGAACCCGAACCTATTATTCAGACAATGAAGAACCACCTTTGAATATGGAAGATATGGTTAGGGATGCAATGGTCCTTCCTTCGATTGGTCGAGAACCAACAAGAAGAACCAACCCCCGCAGCCAAGAAATTTATTGATGCTATGGACTCGCAAAAGAGAAGGTCTATCCAGTTGCGAGATCGGTGTGTTGGAGGCCGTAGGCCGAGCTCCTTAACATAAAGGCCGATTGCAATATTAGCCGCCCGCTTATAATCGTATCATGAAAGCAATTAAGCGGATGTTGCTGAAAGAGAATAAGATGGTTACAAACTTTTATGAGACAAAGAAGTTGGTTGGGCGATTGGGCTATGTTATGAAAAGATTGATGCGTGTAAGAATGATCGCATGCTATTCTACAAGGAAGATTCACGTAAGACGTAGTGTTCAATTTGCGGACAAAGTAGATATAAGCCAAGTCGGAGGGGGAGTTCAAAACACAAGAAAAACATACCACATAAGCAGTTGCGTTACATGCCGTTGATTCCAAGATCGCAACGCCTCTACGCGTCTAAATCTACTTGGCAGAGGCAATGCGTTGGCATAAGGAAAGTTTGCGTGAAGATGGTGTGTTGATTCATCCCAAAGTGATGGGGAGGCATGGAAACACTTTGATGAGACTTATCCCGACTTTGCAAGGCTCGAAGCAAGAAATATACGGTTATGCATCCGCTTCCGATGGTTTCAATCCGTTTGGTCCTGGGGGCAAAATCTTACTCTTGTTGGCCGGTTATAGCCACCGTCTACAATCTTCCGCCCGGTTGTGTATGAGTGATCCCTACATGTTCTTGTCGTTATTCATCCCCTACCCAAATGTACTCGGGAGGAACATTGACGTCTATCTCCGACCTTTGATGGACGAATTGAAGCACTTTTCTGGGGAGGATGGGGTCGAAACGTGGGATGCTTTCAAGCGAGAGAATTTCAAAGCATGAAGGCTGCGTTGATGTGGACAAGCATGACTTCCCGCATATGGGATGTTATCGGGTTGGAGCACCCACGGAAGTTGGCCTGTCCGTATTGTATGAGTGACACAAAGTCTTTCACGCTCACGCACTCGGAAAACCATGTTGGTTCGATTGCCATAGACAATTTCTTCCTGAGGACCACCCATTCAGACCGAAGAATGCGTTTAAAAAGAACAAGATTGACCATGATGAGGCCCCGATTCGTTTAAGTGGTGACACGGTCTATGAGGAGGTATCTAGATTGCCCGATCCTCGGTGGGGGAAAAAGTTTTCGAAGACCAAAATACAAGGGTTTGGGACTACCCATAACTCGGATCAAGAGGAGTATATTTTGGGAGTCGCCATACTGGAAAACAAATCTCATTCGACATAACCTTGACGTGATGCACATTGAGAAGAATGTATTCGATAATGTTTTTAACACGTTGATGGATTTCAAGAGAACAACTAAAGACAACGAAAAAGCTCGAAAGGACCTTAAGGAAATATGTAGGCGGCCGGCCTTAGACTTGGTATACGACGTCAATGGTAAACCAAGCTTAGACCGATGGCTCAATACGTGCTTACAAAGGAAAAGAGGCTCCTCCTCCCGAAATGGCTCAAGGAGTTAAGGCTTCCAGATGGTTACGCGTCTAACATTGGTAATCTGTGTCAATGTAGAGGAGGGGAAAGTGCAGGGTTTGAAGAGTCACGATTGCCACGTTTTGGGATAGGCTACTTCCGATTGCTCTCGGGGTCTCTTGCCCGACAATATCTCGGGTGGCGTTAACAGAAAGTTAAGTGAGTTTTTCCGAGCGTTAACATCGACCACACCGCGTGTTGATCACATGAAAAAGCTTGAGGAGAGCATCGTAGTGACTTTGTGCAAACTTGAGAAGATATTTCCTCCTTCATTCTTTGATTCTATGGAGCATTTACCGGTCCACTTGGCATACGAAGCTAGAGTCGGTGGTCCAAGCTTCAATACGTATGGATGTATCCATTTGAGAGGTAATTGAATTTATTCTATTTCTAAATAATTTGAGCGTTAACAATATACCTTCTTTAACATTATTTATGTTTTAATCTACGAATGACTTTTTAGGTATCTAGGCCAATTGAAAAGGAAGATGAGCAATAGGGCCATGGTCGAGGCCTCAATTTCGTAGGCCGTTATCATAGATGAGATTGTTGCCTTTGTCGGAACATATTTTCCTCCCGATGTTGATACGAGATTGACTAGGGTTGGCCGCAATTACGATGGTGGTTTTCCGTCTAAGGGAAACATCTCTCGTATTTTCATCCCCCGGTCGGTTCCTCGGCAAACGGGTTGGTACGCGTACGTTAACCGCTAAAGAGTTTGCCGCGGTCGAAACGTATGTTCTTCTTAACCGCGACGAGGTTGGGGAATATATCAAGTAAGTCATTGATGTTATGTTTACGCCTCGTCGATTAAATTATGCATGTTTAATTACCCGCATATGAAATGCCTTGTTTAACCCTATTGCGTATCGTTTGAAGATTTAGCTCAGATTTATCTCCGTAACTCATCGCAACTAGACAGAAAGAGAATTTCCAAACCGGCTAAGGAAATATGTAAATATTTCGTTTCATTCAAATTTATTCTATACACTTCTTTAAACATTCAATCTTAAAATTGTATTAAATTGGTTACAATATTGTCTTATAGATAGCCGAACATCCTGGTGATGCCAAAGCCGCGAGGTTAAGACATTTAGCATCATCTCCGTACTTGAACGTTCATTTATACAACGGTTATTTCGTGAATGGCTATGTGTTTCATACCAAAGCTTACGGGGCTCTAAATTGACGTGGAATAGCGGTGTGAAGCTTATAGGGAATGATTATTATGGCGTCCCGAAAGAAGTAGTCGAGGTGGAGTATTTGGGTAGAAACAAGTGTTGTCTTGTTCAATTGTGATTGGCGGGATGCCGTGCGAGGTGTTAAGAAGCACGCCATATTTGACCTCGTCGATGTAAAGGACTCGTCCGCACATAATGGCGACGACGTCTTCATCTTAGCATCTCAAGCACAACAGTATACATGACTCCCTACCCTCGTCCGCGACCCGACGGATTGTGGGCCGTTTGGATGACCAAGGCTAGGAGCATGATTGACAACCTACCCTCGTCGACAACTACAGTAGTCGTCATTAGAAGCACCCTATCAAGAGGATGAAATGCCGGTGCCACCTAACGTTTCATCGCCTAATCATCCATTAGATGATGTCACTCATATTCCTCAAAATGTTGGATGAACCCGAGGAGGATATCTACCGCTGAATTTGCCAACTCCCCCGCCTCGTTCGTGTCATCTCGCGCACATTGATATTGATGAATCAGAGGAAGAGGAAGAGGAAGAGGAAGAGGAAGAGGAAGAGGAAGAGGAACCAGTAGTTTGATTCATCGAGTCCGAAGACGAAGATGAAGAACTCGAGTTTTGTAGTAATTCGAGTCCAAATGATGATGATGGGGACGAAGATTAATAATAGTTTAAAGTTTAAAATTGTATTGTGAATGCTTTAGATTATTAGAACTTTAAAGTTTTATATGTATTGTGAATGCTTTAGATTATTAGAACTTTAAAGTTTCATATGTATTGTGAATGCTTTAGATTATTTTTAATATCCGTCGTTTTATATATATTGTGAATGCTTTAGATTATTAGAACTTTAAAGTTTTATATGTATTGTGAATGCTTTATATTATTAATAGTTTAAAGTTTTATATGTATTGTGAATGCTTTAGATTATTAGAACTTTAAAGTTTTAGATGTATTGTGAATATATTGTTTCCTATTGTTAAAGTTGTATATTTTAATATTTTTACCGTAGTACGTATGAGTTCTAGTAGAAAGGGGGTAAGAGGACCAAGCCCATTTACACTTTGATTACCGGGACGCAACCGTCCCGGTCCGGTAGCGATGGTGTTGACCCCTCACTCGCAGTACTAGCTCCACCTCTCGGGGCCGGTACTCGACTACCGTAGATTCCGAGGGGAGGATATATGTCCGGATCTCAAAGCACTTTATGACCAAAGTAAGTAACTCTTCATTAATTTGATATAAGTTGGTTCCTTTTTGCTTTATATATAATTCATTATTTAAGTTAAAATGTTATTGTATAAATATACTTGGCAGTGTGGGTAGGTGGATACCCCACCACCGGCACTAAGATCGGGCAATACCGGCGGTCTCGGAAAATGACCGATTTTTGGCCCAATCGGAAAAAAATTGCCACAGAGGCGTAAGGAGGATGCGTGGGATGAAGTTTAGGGTAATGTGTTAATGGTTTTTATTTAAAACTTAAATGTTAGTTTGTTATTAAAATGTTATAATTAATAATGATTATACTCTTTTAGTTTTGTAATGTTATCATTATATGTTGTAGGCTAAATATTATTGGGATCCGCACATCGCCGAGGCGACGGCGACGGCTAGATATGTTTTCTTTGAAAGTGTGCTCACAAGCCGTTTAAGGATTTTATTTGTAAATACTTTTATCTATCCTTAATTAGTTTAATTAACAATGATTATACTCTTTTAATTTTATAATGTCATCATTATATGTTTACAAGATATTCATATTTTTTATAGGTACCACGAAGAGAAATTATTATCTTGCTCGGCTCGCGGCGGGACAAAGCAGCCCTCGTGTCCTACTTTTATGACCGTTGAGGTGTTTGCTCAATTTTGCGAATATTGGGAGCCGCTCGCGGCGAAGGTCAGATCCGAACAGGCCAAGGCCAATAGAGCAAGCCTCCTCGGGGTCGGCGGCGTTGCATACCGGGGACGCCACGGCCGCCGAGCATCACGACCGCATGGTATGTATGTTAATTTAAATGTAGTAGTGTATGGATGCTTTTAAATAGGTTTATGTACGTATGTTAGCCGGGAGCCAATGTTGATGCTATGAAATCCATAGTTTTAGTGTAAATGTAGTGTATGCATGCTTTTAAATCGCTTAAATGTTGCATTTATATATACAATTTCAAAGTAATAATCTCGCTTATTTTATTTATAGGAAAGGGAGTATGGTCCGAATATCTCTTTTGTGGATGTTTACGCTAGCCTCCATATTCGGAATTTACTACGCCGCCCGATCAACCTCCGCAATGGGTTGACGATCGATCTCGCTCACGCCTTTGTAAGTAAACTACCATTAAATGACTTGATTTTGAATATGTAAATTTATTTATGTACCTTACATTGTGTATATGATTATAATTGTTTGTTTTATTTTTCAGCCGCATATCAAGCCGCCGTTGTTCCCGAAGGAACGCTCCCGCGAGCCCGTCCCCTTCGTGCTCGATGTTTGGCAGAGGTCACCTCTCGTGGACATCCAAGGAGAGGAGCCCGAGTGTTAGGGATGGGGATTACGGGCGGCAATGCCCGTCGGCTGACGTCGACCGGCCGTCTGGGAGAAATGTTGACCACCCCATGTTTCATGATCCGAGGGTCGACACTGGGAGGCCGCGTCTGAGGAGGAGAGACGCGAGCGGGCAAAGCTTGCGGATGCTTTGGCGCTCGTACGCAGATGCAGGAGGAGAACGATCGACGCCATGCGAGACTCGTAGACAATTGGCGCCGTTGATGGCTCGTCTCGGCCCGGACTCCCGTGATAATTCCCGCGTCCCCCAGGTTGATTGCGTGACTTTTTAGACATTGTTGTATTAATTTATACTTGTTTGTAAACATTTCGAGACATTTGGTACCCGCGGAGCCCCTCCCCGCCTCTCCCTCCCCCGCTCCACCCCTCTCCCCTCCCCCGCTCCACCCCCCTCTCCCCCTTCCCCCTCTCCCTCCCCCTATCCCCCCCTATCCCCCTCCCCCTCTCCCCTCCCGAATTGGTACGGTGGTATTTAGTTTTTATTTGGTACGCCGGTATTTGAATTTTAGTTTTTATAGTTTTAGTTTTAGAAATTGAAATGTTATATCGTGTACAAAAATTTTGGTTTTTTGATATTTTAAAATATTTTTTTAATTTATTTCAATCGCCGACGGAATTTTCCGTCGCCGAAATTAATGCCGAAAGAAAAATTAATTAAATAAATTAATTTCGCCGCGGAAATTTCCGTCCGTAATAAAATTAATTTAATTAAATTAATTTCAATGACGGAATTTCCGACGCTATAATCATTTAATTTTTATTTAATTTTTGATTTCAATGGCGGAAAATTCCGTCGCCGTAATAAAATTTAAATTTAAATTAAATAATTTCAAATGACGGTATTTTCCGCCGCCGAAATAATTTAATTTCAATTTAAATTTTATTACGACGGAAATTTCCGCCGCCGAAATTAATTTAATTAAATTAATTTTTATTACAAATGACGGAAATTTCCGCCGCCGAAATGAATATTTAATTAAATTAAATTAATATAGCGGCGGATAATTTCCGTCGCCAGAACCATTAATTCACCTGGCGGAATTAAATTCCGTCTGCAGAAAAGAAAAAATAGCGGCGGAAATTGACCCGCCGGAGCACCGCGACGGCCGGGTAGCGGCGGACCACCGACGGAATTTTTCCGTCGCCGATTATTTTTAGCGACGGAATTTTAATTTTAGCGACGGAAATTTCCGTCGCTAAACGACCTTTTTCCGGGTAGTGCAGCTGTAGCATACCAAGTCACTCTTCTTCTTTGTATCTGCAGCCTCTAGAAAATGTTGCAGGAGGTTTGCCTTTTGAAAATGATTTTGTGAAAGGTTTTGAGGATTTTCTAAATTTTTGAAATCTTTTCACAAACATGGCAAAATCATCATCATCCATCTCGATGAGTGATGAGGTTGATATGGAAGGATCAGTGGTTTGATTGGATGTGGATGGTTTCTCTTCATGTTCCACTACGTACATAGAAAGCGATTTGGTTTTTCCTTCTATCTCTTCAATATGATTTAGTTTAAGTTCATAGACTCTAAGATTGGCATACAAGTTACTTAATGACCAAGTACCCAATACTTTGGAGTCTTCTAGAGAGGTAGCCTTATTTACCCATCTAGAACCTAAAGCGATAGGAAAGTCATATTGATTTCCTCTTATCGGTTAAAGTTTTACCAAGAGATCTACAAGCATTAACTACCTCAACATAGCGATCGTAGGTTCGACGCAAGGTTTCGTTGGGTTTTCGTTGAAGTTGTTGTAGGATCTTTCAACAAAGGTATAATTTGTTTTCCTTGCACTCTTCATCACCTTCGAGGTAGCTCTCTATGGCATCCCACATCTCGCTTTGCGGTTTTGAGGTACATCACTTTCGTAGAGCCGATACTGGGAGGGTTCCGTAAATGATTGAACCTCGCCTTGTCCGTCCAAGGCAACTATTCTCTTTCTCTTCATCCGACCACTCATCTTTTGGCTTTTTGACCTCTCGGAGTTTCAAAGATTGGTGGTTGCATCGTTGTTAGCCTTCATTGGAATTAGAGGGCCATTGATCACGCATTCCACCAAAGATCTCATCTACGGTTTCCAAATGAATAAGCATTCGGCACTTCCGCATGTCAAAGTGGTCTTCGTCCAACATTGGAATGTGTGAATAGTTAACCGTAGTCATTGTCTTTGAGGTTGCCATATCGAATCGGCACACAAGCCGTTAAGCTTGAAAACAAAGGGTTTTAAAATGTGTTTGCTCGATACCACTTGCTGTCCCAAAGGTGGCAACAAGGGTGAAAATACAAACAGAGGGGGGTGAATAGCCGTTTAAAATTTTTCGCCCTCTTTTAAAGATCGAACCTCTTGCTTACAAAATCCTCTTGCAGCTGATAATAGACTCGCAAATGATAGTGTAAAATGCACAATGAATAATAGAGTGTAAAGCGTTTTGAGAGGCTATTTGTAAAATGCGGTTTTAGTGGTGCGGTTTTGGGAAGAGCAGCTTACAAACACGTGTGGTTTTGACTTTGTTAACTCCAAACACTATTTCACAATAATGGATAGCTAAATAAAGATCAAACAGAGACAAAGATAAATAATTAGCAAGCACAAGAAATATAAATGCAGTAAAGTAAGAACACGCTATTCGGGAGTGGTTCAATCGATAAACGATCTACGTCCACTACCAAGATGGTTAGTCTTGGATTTCTAAGAGAGATTTTATATTAAGTATTGTGAGATTACAAAGTACAATAAAATCTTTTCTATGAAGAACAAATCCAAAACTATAACCAAGGTATCTCAAATGAATAAATCTATGTGTTTAGACAAGAGAGGTGCTGTGTGTGAGAAACAAGATCAAGGCTCTTTAAATCTCGTGAGATGTAGAGCTCAATGATTCTTGAATGTGTTAAGGCTTGATTTCGGGCTAGGAATATTTCTTGAAGTATTGAAGATGAAGATTCAAAGGGTTGAATAATTTCTCGGCGTAGCTTCACTTCTATGAACACAAGATTTCAAATTTTTCAAGCGATCTTCAAATGGTGAAGATTGGGGGTATTTATACCCAAGCATCAAGAAACTAGCCGTTGGATACAAATGTTGAAGGACAAGACTTGATGCAATCCTATTGGTCCACAAAGAACCACTTTTGTCCTTTGGTACAAACACGCAGTAAAGCCGATCGTGCTCCAAATTTAAGCAAGCAATGAGGTTAGACACTGTCATCTTTTCAAGATCCTTGCGCATCTTTTCCTCGACATTGAATCACGTGACAAGATATGGTGGTTGACTTTTGATATTGCTGACGTGGATTCCAACGGATAAAAAGTTGTTCACTCCAAGTAGCCAATCATTGGATGCGGTTGGTGAAACGCGGTTAGGAATGCGGTTTTGCTACACCAGGAGGTTGCAAGGATGCGGTTGCACATGAACTGCACAGGTGCGGTTCAAGGGCGGTTGCATGCGGTTGGTTCAAGAAGCAAGTTCAAGGCTTGAACTGCACTTGCGGTTTGTATGTGCGGTTCATGGTGCGGTTTTGAATACTTCAGGAACTACAACCTTACTTCCAATGAAACTTGTGCCATACTTCAAGCCTAAGATTAACCTATTCTATAAAATGGACTTAGCTAAAAAATTGAAGTCTAAGCTTCATTACATAGGGTCCTAAAGTCCTTAAAATAGACAGGAGGTTATGGTATCAATCAAATCTAATACAAAATAGGAGGGTTAAAACATGCATACCCAACAAGGTGTATCAAAGTCACCCTGAAAAGGTGTAACGTTACTTTGGAATTGACGGACTTGTGTGAATACAGTCTTAATTATATATATTTTTGTGATAGTGCCACAACTTGTTATTTGATAAGTATCTTTCGTTATTGTACTCGTACTTGTACTTTGATTGATATAGCTATCATATCGTTGAATAATTCGATTGGTTCGTTCTTTTGGTCATCTTTCCTTAGTACCCGGAGAGATTCCGTATGAACTTACTGAGCATTGTTCGCTCACCCCTTTTTTCTTATTTTTCCCTCCCAGGTAAGCGGTAGGAGAAGTTGATCGGTCGCAGGGATAGCGGCTTGAATCGGGGTTAGGGTTTGGTATTAATCATTATGTACTTAGCGAGCTAGTGGGTTGTACTAGCCGTTAAGGTTGAAAGACAGTTATTTTTCGCATTTGAATTATGGTTAGATGTACTAGCCGTTAAGGTTGAAAGACAGTTATTTTCCGCATTTGAATTACGGTTAGATGTACTAGCCGTTAAAGTATCTCGATTTGGGAATTTGATTTTTGAATGGAATTATGTTTATTAATGAAAAGTTGGGATCATTACAATATTTGGACCAAAAACTAAATTAAAAAATCTCACTTTTAGTTTTTCAAAAACTACAAACCATGCATAAGTATAAGCTGATATTAGAAATCAAACAAGCCCATACCTTATAACTTAATTAACTAGTATAACACCCGTTCGTTAAATGCAAGGCCAAAAAAGTTTGACAAATAACAGAAACTAAATTTAAAAAATTACTATTAGTATAAAGGTTAATTTAGATAAATCTTTTATAAATAAAAGGTATTCAACAAAAATATATAATGACATTGAAAGTTTATCCATTTTATTAATTGGTTTATTGTTGAAAGTAATAAAGAAGAAATAATAAATAATGAGAATATTGATATTTTAATCATGAAGTTGGTATAATAACTATATTTTTTAAAACTTGTAAAAAATTTAAAAGTGACAAATATTTTAAACCGAATGTAGTATACTATATAATTATTAAATTGCGAAAAATCTTATAAGAACTAATATTAATTTTAAAAATATAATTTTGAAGATACTTATACAAGATCATTTATTTTGAAATTACAAGATCATTCATTTTGAAATACATGAGATACCACATTAGTAAAATAATTCCATCTTCTTTTTTTAAAAAAAAAATTCCTTCCATTTCCTATCAACTTTTAAATCAAGAAAATAAACCATTAATATAAATATCCTATATATTTTCAGATCTAAAAATAAAATTTTATTTGCCTCTTAAATAAGTTTCTACCCACAAGAGAATAAACCAATAAAATACAAGTAGTTTTTTTTTACGATGGACTACTATAATAAATTCAGTTAATTTTTTAACGGGCTGAGCTGCTAGCTAATAGAACCCACACGAAAATAACTTGGTCCAACCCTAAATCCATCATATAAATATAAACCTTCTCCCAAACCCTAAATCTAAATTTCTATCTAACTCTAAATCTTTCTCGGCCGCTTTTGAAACCCTAACGCAATACCAAATCAATTTCACGACTAATCCATCAACTATACTCATACTTATATGCATATATCTTCTAAAATTATCAACATATTTATCTCCATTTAGAAATATCATTACAAAATGGTTAAACAACTTTTGTTTCAAAGAATTCCATCATCTTTTGTTTCTCTATTTATAAATATCCACATTTATTATTCGCAGTCTCAAATTTTGTTAAATATATCTATATTATCAAATTAGTACAGATCATTTGACTGGATATAACTCGAATCCTTCTAAAATCTAGTATTTTTCTCTTACATACGTATATAATACAAATTTTCCTTAAATAAATTCATGTATAATGGTATTTTACACTAAATTAAACCTATGTTTTCAAAATAATTCTATGTTTATAACATAGTGCGATGTGAAATGATTATATTTACACGAACCCCATCTTTTCTAATAAGATAGATTATCAATATCTAAAATATATCTAAAGTATAATTGATTAAATATTTTTTTAAATATTGTTGAAATTCACCACTTGTGGTATTTATCAAACTATATTTTACCTTCAAAATCTCATAAATTTCTTCTAAAAAATGTATATGAGATATCTACATTTGGATTTTTTTATACTTAACTTCAATCACCTTTGTTTTCTCAATAAATACGATTTTATATTTTGCAAAGGTTTTATAATTCAATATATTATCATCAACAATGAAACTACTTGGTGCATATAAACATTCTTCATTCAACATCTCAACAAACTTTCAAGCACGCATAGACTCTCATTATTGCATGAACTCTCACTCCCTATTTGAGACGATTTATTGTGAACGGTATAAACCGAGATACGAACGTGGATCATGGTCGGGCAAATCCCAATGGATTGGGCCCAAAATATAATCCATACAATTCTGAATTACGACAAACGGAGTGGGCCTTCTCTACCTTTGTTCGTCATGTTTTCTCGTCATTCCCAATATGTCGAACTATATATAGAAGAGCGAATAATGACTAAGGCACAACAATTATAAATACCGACAAGAAATATTCTCATATGCTGAGTAACGCATACAACAAGGCCGACCTAGGCCTCATTAAAAGACGAGGAGCTCTTCCTCGGTCATCATTCAAGACAAGGAAATGGGATTCCCTATCCTCACCTCTCTCTTCCTCGGCATCAACTCAGGCCGACCAAGCATTATATGTCGAGGAGCAAGCTTGCAAGGGGCACGTGCAAAATAATATTATCTAATCATACTCAAACAAGGATTGTGGGTAGTTATAATCCCGCTAGGATTATAACCACCTCACACACAAATTCTTATTTAACATGGATTCTACAATCCTATGCCTATATAAACAAGTCATAATTCACATTATTTTGGTAACACATCTTTTGACTTTAAACTCTTGACAATTGATTTCTCTGTCTAAATACAAATACTTACTCTCACGCTGGAGGGCCTTCGCCGGTGAAGCCCCGACTTAGTTTACGTGTTTGTTCTTCTTTTTCAGGCTATTCAGTTATCTAGGATACAACCTGCCACTGGATTTGGGTTGATCCGAAGATTTTTGGCATCATCAGTTTGGTTCCATTGCCGGAAAACGATTCAAATCATCCATTGAATAGCTTGAAAAATTCTGCTCCACTCTCCTAATCATAATGGAAGACGGATATACTGATAGTGTTACTACTTATCCGGATAATATTCATGTGGAGAAGACTCATGGCAACACTAGAAATGCTTTTCCTTTTCCCAATGGGGAACTGCCTCCTCCTCCGCCATTGATTGATGGGCTGCCGCCCCTAGGAATTAATTTGCGTTCTAGGGGACAGCCAGTAACCAAGGGAGCGTTGCCCAACCCTCCTTGTCGTCGGCGCCGAGGGAGACCTGCTGGCAGCCAGACGGGGAGGAACGCCACTGAAATTACCCGGATCGCGCGTGCTGCGAGCGAGCGGTTTTTGAGACTTCACTGAAAAGATAGTCGCCACGCCGTTTTGTATTATGAGCCAAAACTTTGAAAAGGGCTATTTTGAAAAGGAGGTCATTTTGATTGGGAGCCAAAGCTTAGGAAAAGGCTTTTTGAAAAGGGGTTCGTTTTTATTAGGAGCAAAAACTTAGGAAAAAACTGTTTGAACAGAGATTGTTAGGTTCGAAGGTCAGGTTACGTTTCGGGAAGAGTATCTGGAGATCACCCGAAATGCCTCGCATGACGAGTCTTTCTACCTTTCTCAAAAAGTGTGTGTCTGTGTGTTCGTGTTACTTTTGAAAAGGAGTTTGAATGACAAACTTTAATCTTGGTTTTATGACAAACGTTGATTTTGAAAAGGAGCGTTTGAATGACAAACGTCGATTTTGAGTTGGAAATGAGCATTTGAATGACAAACGTCGATTTTGAGTTTGAAATGAGCGTTTGAATGAAAAACGTCAATTTTGAGTCAGAAATGAGCGTTTGAATGACAAACATCGATTTTGAGTTTGAAATGAGCATTTGAATGACAAACGTCGATTTTGAGCCGGGCATTACGATGTTACCCATTTTGATGAAAATGATGGAAAATGAGATGCGATCAACGAGTCATTTTGTGACTCGAACATTTGAAAGTAAATACTATCAACAAACTAAATGGTTTGGACTATTAAATGACAGTATTGAAAGTGCAGTATCAACGGATCGAACGATCCGAACGGTAAAAGTATGATCGACGAGCCAAATGACTCGGATTTGTAAAGAGCGTTAAGTAAGTGCGATATCAACGGATCAAACAATCCGGACGGTAAATAGCAATCAATGGATCAAAACAATTCAGACGGTAAAAGTGTGATCACGAACCAACGGTTCGGACATTAAATGACATAAAAGTAAAAAACGGGACTCAAACGCCGTTTTAACCCTAAATTACTTCTCTCAAGGGAGAGAAGATGATAGAGGACTAAAACGTATCAAGTCCCGTAGATGGCATTTCGTCTACATTTTGAGAACTTTGATCGGATCGAAAGTAGCGTATGACGCGTAAATCGAGACAAAGCGGGGTTTAGAGAGTGAGAGTGTTACCAATGGCTAGGTGTTGACTCTTTTGCTCGAGAGGACGTATACGGGATACGAAAGGGTGTTTGAAAGGTGTTTCGGAGGTGTTTGGCTCGTGTTTGGCTTAGAAAATGTGGTTTTCACGCAAATCGAAGCATTTTTGGGGCTCGGGAGGGGGTTTTGGTTGCTGGAGTCGTGGAGATTGGCTGAAGGAGTAAATTTTGTGGCATTATTTACTGAAGGGGAGGCGCTGTATTTATAGGGGTGAAACTGCAAAACAGGCCGTCCGGTCCTTTCTTCAGTTTGAAGGACCTTTGAGATATTTTGATAATTGCAGAGACTGATTGATCAATCCTGAAGAACAGGTCGGCCGGTCGGCCAGTCACTCAGTTTCAGGGGTATTTTTGTCTTTTCACCCTTGGATTTGATTGATGGAGATGTGGGGAGGCTTGCATGCGTGCCAAGTGTCCTAACTTAGTCACTAAGCTAGGGTTTTGGTCCCGCTAATCCTGGTTTTGACTTTTTTTTAAATAACTGTCCGACAAAATATCGGAACAGACCTGGAAAATCCCGAAAATTGCGTATTTTGGGGAAAGTGATATTTTCAGGTGTACGAACGTGGGATGAATACACTTTGGATTTTTGGATGCACGGGGCAGTCCTGGAAAGTCTCGTTAATCTCGAGAAGGAGGAGTTATTGGATTCTCGTTAACTTGGGAACTGCCAGTTAACGGATTGTAACGATCCGGATTTGGGTACTTACAGCCGCCCAAGGGAAACTGGAGCTTCCCCCAACAGATTGATCGCAAAAATCTCCTATATCAACAGATGGAATCTCTTCAACGCATTTATGAAACACAAAATGCCTTGCTACAATTGGATCCTAAGCACTCCCCGGCTGAATTAATGAAGCCTACGAGGACTGGAAATTCCCTTGGAGGGGAAAGTCATCTTGACAGGCATGGTAGTCGGGGGAATAGAAAAATTATTCCTCCTGACCAACATCCCCCTCACATGGCATTGCTGGTAGATCCAAACAAAACCCCCAAGACGCCTCTCCTCATCATAAGGCTCCTGGACATGGTGTAGCGATGCGCGGATTTTAAACATCCCCTTTTTGTTTATCTTTTGAGTCGCCACCTATATTATTCATTTGGAAAACATAGAAAAACCATTTTGAAAGAGATTTTGGGTTCGGGGCTTAGGTTATGGAATGGGAAGGTCAAGAAGAACCCATTCCACCCAATCCGGAGATCGGTCTTGCTAAAGAAAAGAGAGGTTTTCGAAAAATAAGAGGATTTCAAATAGAAAAGAATAAAATAAAGATCCATTTAAAGGGGTTAAATGGAATGTATGATCGATTGCTTCGAGACCATCCCCATGATTTAGGGAGGCTCTAGGATGATCCTAGATTCTATGTATTTATATCACTCTAACAATCAATTAGAAAGGAAAATAGAGGTTACCTTGCATGAGGTGATTCGAGCAGAGTTTCGACTCAAGTTTAGAGTCGAATCTTGACACGGACAGAGCTTTGCCTCAGTCCTTAACTCGGATCTTGATGTTTGTTTATCAACAAGGTTGACAAACAAACTTTGAGGTGATTTTAGGGGTGATTTACAGGAATCTTTCAAGGAGAGAAACCAGTAAATGTACAGGGACTGTGGACCTCTGAAATACTGAAAGTCATCCAGTATTTATAGGTGTTGGAGAGGTGTTGGTGGAGAGGTAAAACACCTTGAGAAGGTTCCAGACTCCAAAATTCATTGGTTGGCCGGATGGATAAAGTTTTATCCCGAAAAGAGGTTGAAATCGACGAGGAAACTGCCATCTGCATTCTGCAGAACACCATTATCTCGCGCGAGACACGCTATTCCGCGCGAGATATTGCAGTCTGAGGACAATTCTGCCCTTCCCTCGTTATCTCGTATGCAGTTTAGTCCCAAATTAACGGTGGTTAGTCAAAACTTAATGAAACATGACGAAATGGTAGATTTCTACTCCTTGACTCAAAGCGAGACTTAGAGCGGTATAAATGTAATCTGATGGGTTCAGAATGGGGTGTCTACACATGATAACAGGAGAAACGAGATAGACTTGAGAAAAATTTGAACCACCAAAGGAAACAGGAGGTTGATTCTGCTTACTTGAGAGCAAGGACTAGTTAGGCAAGTCAATAATCCCCTCCTCATCATAACCCCTCTCCTCGGCATAGGAGCCCTCCTCGGCACAGGAATCCTCCCCATCCAGAAATGACACCTAGAAGGGATAGAGCACCATCTGGGCATGGGGACAATCACCAGGAACATATGGAATACAGTAGGGTGTATGGGCACCACTATGGCCCTCCTCACCAAGGCAAATGATATTCTCTACAAGGCTTTTGCGAGTACCTTCTCCGGAATAGTTTTGTCCTGGTTTCGTGAGAAAAAGAAGGGAAGCATCGATACCTGGAAAATCATGAAGAGGAGATTCCTGGATCACTTCGCTACAGCTGGAAAGAGAAAGAAAAGACTGACAAATCTTGCCAACATTGAGCAAGGAAAGAATGAAACAACTCTGAGTTATTATAATAGATTCAGAGCCATGGTAGACCAAGTAGAGGAGAGCCTGACAGACCGGGAGGTGGTTGTCTGCTTTAACTTCGGAATAAGATCCGGGCAACTGATCTATGAAATTTCTTCCAGAGAGCCTAAGTCAAAGTACGATCTGTACAATGTGGCTTACACCATAGCAATGAGAGAAGAGAAAAGTAAGAGGAGGTCTGAGAAACCAGAAGCAGAGGCAGCTGGCGCCAACCAGATCTCGAATGGAAGTGGCTACAAGGGGAAAAATATAACTCGGGCTATAGAAAAAGCTGAGGTTTTTACCCCCCTCACCAAACCTATCACGGAGATCATGCAGTTGGTGAATCTACCAAATCCCCGACCGCTTGACGAAAGAAAAAAAGTACACCCGTGACAGCTCCAAGTATTGTGCCTTTCACAAGGATCACAGACACGACACGAAGAATTGCATCTCCCTCAAGATAATGATCCAAAGATGTGTAAACGAGGGAAAGCTTGATCGCTACGTTATAAGAAAGGATAACAAGCGAAAAAGGAAGGATGACGATGACAAAGACGATGAAAGGGAAAACATACCTCCTATGGCCAAGCTCCATGTTATAAAAGAGGAAACCATTTCCAACAAAAAATTGAAAGATCAGATACACGAGCTAAGTAAGGTCTATCACATCCCCGCCTGGTATAAGGAAGAGGAAGTAATCATCTTCTCCCCTAATGAACTAGCTAGAAGTCACGCAGCTCACGAACAACCATTAGTGATCAAAGGGAGGATTGACAAATGTGAATCCGAGAGACTTCTTATAGACTCGGGGGGGGTGTAAGTACCCAAATCTGGATCATGCCTTCCGGTTAAGTTTCTCGGCAATTCCCCGGACTTTCCTAAAGTCCAGGGGCAATTCAGGAACTTTTCCGAACCTTCCGAGGGGCGAAGGACTTACTAGGAATTAAAATTCCACGTATTCCTTCGGTGGAAATGCCCTTCTAGAAGGCCACCTTGCATGATTCTAGAAATATGCTGAGTCATAAGGGATAATGTCGCACGGCTGCATTAGCCAAGAACTCCACGCCGCACGACTTCATTAGTTGTTGCCAGACTGCCTATAAATAGAGACCTCCTCTATTCATTAAGAGGGAGTTTTTTGAAAGCATTGTTATTCTGCCAAAATACCATCTCAAAATTACAGAAAGTTGAGAGCGCCAAAAACTACCTCCCTCCTCCTTAAAACCTTCCAAAGTTGGTCCTTCCCTAGGCAAACTTCAAGGAGCTAGAGGAACACCACCATTGGTAACCTCTCCTCCCCTTTTTCTTGAAATATATGTGATATATTGCTCCTTGCTTTCCATATCATCATATACTTGCTTGGTATTTGATATATTGTTATTAAAGATCCCTTCTTTAAACATGTAAATCATCCTACCCCTATTCCCATATCACATAGGATCCATGGAGGATCCAACCCAAGGATGAACAAATAAGACCTCAAAAAAGGCTTGTTCTAGGGTGGATCTCTCACATGGTGATGTGAAAAGTAGCATCCTTTGCTCTCAAAATAACATCTTTTCATATAAAGTTGCATCATTTGCATTAAATATGTTACCTTTGCATTAAAGTTGCATCCTTTGCACTTTAAATATCATTTTTACATATAAAAGTTGCATCATTTGCATTAAAGATCATTTCTTTACATCCAAATAGCATCCTTTGCACCCAAAATGTCATCTTTTACATTAAAAATGTCATTTTTAGTTTAGAATGCATCCTTCATGTCCCTCATGGTTGGATCTCTCTTTCCTAGGATTGCTTAGTGACCTTCCTAAGGCACAAAAAAGCATAGGAAGAGCATAAAGATCCAATCTTTATACCCTTCCCCTTGTCCCCTTTGGCATTTGATCATCCTTTGGAGCGGACCGATGTAAAGATCCCATCTTTATATCGTTTCTCCCATTAAAGGTGCCATAATCCCTTTAGAAATGATTAAGCCTTGAACCCTATATCTCCGAGTATCACTTGAGACGAGTATAATAGTCCCTACATAAGCTCAATCGTCTCAAGATGTAGGATTGATGGGTTAAGGATATTCCTTTCTAAAGAACCTCACTCTTGGACCATAAGAGAGAGTCCTTCTCTCGATCACACATGACCCAAGGTCAAATAGTGATGATCACAAGTCCAAGATGAGGATGGGATCAAAGTCCCGAACACATAAAAATCCAAGGAATCTCGAGCGATAACCAACTAAATGGTTTATACGTCCGGAAGACAACTTGGAACATCCCCCCCCCCCTCTTTTCAACACATGCACACAAGAAAGCACGCAAGCAAGCACGAAAAATGGGATCTTGGGAGACTTGCTTCGGCAAGGCACCTTGGGTGAACGCCAAACGTTCTTCCCAAGGGGTAACTTAACCTCCGGACCCTAATTCCTTTTTTTCAAAGTTTTGAGGAAATCAAAATGGCGTGGCGACTCCGTTTTTTTCAAATTAAACCAGATGTTTTCAAACTCAAGTGAATCCAAATAAAACACAAAAAAAGATTTGGGCACCACATTCACAGTTTGGCGACTCTGCTGTGGAAAAACCAAAGGAGAAAGCTTTCGTTTTTAAAATAAAATAAAAAAAAAACGATACCCGATATATAGGTGGAAACCATTAAGTTTCCCTTTAACGCCTCCTAAAACGAGCCGGGGATAAGTTATGGTTTAACAAATTCACGTACCGGTATCTCTTTTCGAAAAAAAAAATAATAATAAAAAGAAAGCTTTTTTCTTTCGAGCGGGTTAGCCTCCCGTCGCGGATTCCATTTTTCGTGCTTGCTTTTTTCTTTCTTTGCCTTGCATTGCATCTTGGTTCTTGGGAATTGTACATGCTCTATATACTGAACAGGAAGCCTTATAGAGTTGAAAGGTGCCTAAAATGTTTGGGGAGCAACCTGAAAGTGAAAAGGATTGGAACCTGGAAAATTGAGCAATGCAGCCGTACGGCTTAATCCGCCTCGGATTCCAGTCGGGCGGCTCCATTGGCAATTCCACCAGGACAAATTTGAGGTTAATCTGGCAGCTTAGGCAGCTCGGGGCTATTAAGTTCCGAAGCTGACCAGGCTCCAGAAAATTAACGTGCCTTAACTGTTGCATTTTTCCCCCCGTCCCGAAAAATCATTCCTTTTAAAACACATTTCTGAAAATCTCTGTTTTAACTCAAAAAGGAACATTTTTTTAGGAGACCGCACACTACGCGCACCTTATATATCCTGTACACTTTGCACGCACGTCCTTCAAACCCGGGGAGGTTGTTCAGTTGCAATCACGGACAGCCTTACGATGCTCCCGGACTAGACGTGTCCAAGGTTAAGCGTTAACCGGCTAACCGTAAGGTTAATAACCGGATTTTAACCGCCTAAACCGTTAACCGTCTAACCGACTTAACCGCCTAACCGATAACCGTGTAACCGAGGTTAACAAAGGTTAAGAAATTTTTACTCCGGCACCGCTGTTAACCGCCTAAGCTAATTAACCTGCTAACTTAACCGTTAATTAACCGTCGGTTAACCGGTTAAAACACAACTTTTTATTCAAAAAAAAATATTTCAAAGTTATATTTTAATATTAACTTTAATTAAAAATCTGAAATTCTGTAAAAAGTTAAGTTTTTTCTTTATATACTTCCGTTTCTTTTAAATCCGTTAAGTTTTCATTTCTTTAAAAATTCATACCTATTTTTCTATAACTTTTTGCAAAAAATATTAGTCTTAACAACTATTTAAAATAGTTTTATTTATCCAAAAAAAAAAACTAGTTCATATATACAGCTACATATTTAACGTAAACTGTTAAATATTTAACTTTTTCAAAAAAGTGTTAAAAACTTAACTTTTTATTCAAAAACTATTAAAAAGTTATATTTTTTTAACTTTAGATAAAAAATCTCGACATTCTTGAAAAAAAAAAAAAATTAACCGTTTATTAACCGGGTTAACCGTTAACCGATTAACCGTTAACCTAAGTTAACCGTAACCGTGACTTAACGGTTAACGGTTAAGTCCGGTTAATGATTTTAACCTTCGTTAACCGCCGGTTATTAACCGGTTAACCGCGGTTAATTAACCGTGGTCACGTCTATCCCGGACGCACACGGAATCACCCCAAACTCCCCATGGCAGCCAGTGTCGACCAATGCACAGTCCGTGTCACACGTTTCAAAAAACCGTGACTTTTGGTTGGTTTTTTGTCTAGTCTGTGTCATATAGCCCAGTTGCATATCTCCGTAAAGGTCAAACCTTAGTCCATAACGGAAGTCAAGATCTTTCGCGCAAGCGGAGCTCTACCGAAATTCCGACAAGGAAAAATTGGTAGAATCTTGACTCCGGCATTGACTTTGACCTTGACCCGCACGGAATGCGTAAGAGTCGAGACCAAGTCCGTGCCAAAAATCCAAAGATCTTTCGCGCAAGCGGAGCTCTGCCGAAATTCCGACAAGGAAAAATTGGCAAGATCTTGACCCGGCATTGACTTCGACTTTCAATCACGCACAGCGTATGCAGCGAAGTTCAATGCGAAACTGTGTCATCCGGCTTTTACCGCCCGACCCATGCTTATTATCTTCTCGGACATTGCGAAAAGTCAAAACATCAATCGCGCAAGCGAAACTCTGCCGAAATTTCGTTAAGGCTGAAAGACGAGACTTTCCCGGCATTGCCTTGACTATAATCCACATCGCTCGTGCGTTAAAAGTTCCTATGACCCGCTAGACCCGTTAGGAGCGTTCTTCTCTCTCGGTCGGTGGGATCCGCGTGCCCTATAGGACCCTCGCCCGGGGCTGTCCACCTTGGGAGGTCGAAATACAGGTGGAATACGAGGGGCTAATAGACGTAGTGACGGAACCCACTGATCCAGGATCTAGAGTAGTTGCGAAAAAGAAGGGCAGAACCCCTTTTCCAACCAAATAGAAATTAATAAAAGACACCGTTTTAAGTAAACTGAAAGATTCTTAATCTGCATATTGCTTGAGCCTTCAGCCTAAACACCTACCCCGAGTCTAAACCTCTCCTATCCCTTTCCCGCAGCGAGAAAGAAGTGGGTGAGAATACCGGGTCAACGGCTTGTTAGCGCAGAATTCTCGTACAGCTCGCGTAATCCTCGCTTTGTCGACCCGTAGAGTCAGAATGGCTGTTTTGACAGAAAACAGCAGCGGTTTGGGTAACCAGATGACTAGGGAAGAAGAACTAGCCTTAGCCTTGAAAAACAGTTGTAAGGTCCATGAGGAACAGCAAGCCATGCTCATTGATGCACTCCGTCGTCATGGGGTTCAGATAGTGGTTAAGTCCAACGGTTCCCTGGTTATGGTAGAAGATGAGACTCCAGAAGTAGCCATCTCAGCTCCCCCAGCCTATAACCAATGCCCTCCTCCATCCACATATGATCCCTTACCAAGGACTACCCCTTTTCAGTCCTTTTCGATGTCCCAAGTCATCAGGGTCCCGACACCCTCGCCTCCTCAGATAAGACCCAGTTTTGTTCCCTACCAACAGAGAGCAAACTCCACAGCTATCCCAGTTATGCAGCCTCTACATTACCCCATGGGATTCACCCCTTCTCATCAGTATGGGCCTTCTCAGACAATCTCTAGGCCTCAGAATCAATCCAATGATCTCTTCAACCTATGCCCTGCTACAGCAGATCTTCCACCCCCAACCTTGCCAACAGAACCCCATGAGGTTCCGTATCCTTTTCCCTACCCTGATAACTATGAGCCTAATTTCTATGCCTCCGGCCAGCCTCATGGAAATACCGGATCAGGTCAAGTTTACACTTACTTCCCTTCTAAAGATCCCCAAGCCATGGTACCAGCTACCACTGTGTCACCCACTGTCCTACCATCCAAATCTGATAAGCCCGCTTCAGAATTGAACAATTTCAAGCCGTCACCTGACCCCAACATGACTTGGTTGATGGAACAAGTTAAGTCCATGCAAGAGAGATTTGAGGAACTGAGCACCAAGAAGGCAGCATACCAGATCACTGATCCCAGGAAAATTGTCCCTCTTCCTCCAAAATTTCGAATGCCTGAAATTGAAAAGTTCAATGGTACCGATTGCCCTCGGACTCACATTGAAAGCTACCTTCTTGCCATGAGAGCCAAAGACTGTACACATCAACAGATGGCCGACCATTTTCAATTGTCATTAAAGGGTTCAGCTCTTAGGTGGTTCCTGCATGTGAAGCCAGAGGCCCGAGCCACCTGGGACCAGATCAAGGAAGCATTCCTGGAAAAGTATAAGGCTAATTTTAATTGGGAAACCAGCAGGAATGGCCTACAAGGCACTCTACAGTGCCCAGACGAGCCGGTAAGTGAATTCTACAAGAGATGGAATTGGAAGCTTAGTGAAATGATGACCCCGCTGAATGAAGAAGAACAGATGGAGATCTCCAGTCTTGCTTGAAGCCTCAGTTAAGGGACAAGATTGGCAATTACTATTATCCTGACCTTCGGGCAATGGTAAATGCCAGCACCAAGTTTGAAAATGCCTTCAACATGGCTCCGGTCACAGGAACAGGCAACTCCTACCGCTACAAAGCACCAGTGTCAAATGCCACAAATGCCACCGTAAAAGGAAAAGAAGCGGTTGGCGCCGTTAATTATATCCGTAATGAGAAAGTTGGACAAAATTCAGTCAAGTCTCTGTGAAGCCAAGGTCTCTGTTCCTATACCGAAGATTTTGGGATGCCACTAGAAAAGGTCTTCGACGGTTTGGTAGTCGAAGGACTCATCGCACCTTGGAAAACTGGAAACCAAAGAACCCTAGTGTCAGAATGGACGAAACCAAGCACTGTCGCTTTCACAAATACCATGGGCATAACACCAATGATTGTACCTACTTGAAGTTCCTGATCTCTCGCCTGATTGAAGAAGGCAAGCTGGAACCGCGTTGAGGTCCCAATGTGATCAGGAATCCTCTTCCTGCTAACAATCGAGTCAACATGATTGAGTTTGGGGAGACAAATGCAGCCGGTTTTGGGAATCCAAAGATCATAGACATCCTGAAATTCAATGTTCCTTATGTTGAATTGCAAGGAGAGTGGAAGGATCTGATTGATGCCTCCGCCATGGAAGGACAATTTTGGCCCATAATAGGAACCGATTTCGTTAATGTTGTCAAAGCCCGACCCCTCTTTTGTGATATCGAACCAGTGACCATAGTCAAGATTACATAAGAAAGACTCACCTATGAAGATTGTGAGGTTGAAGTGAGCCAGGCTATGATGATGAAAGTCTCTCCGGAACCCTTCATCACTCACGGTGAGCATAATGTGTTTGTGATGGCTCTTACTGTTCCTGAGGATCAGTCCCAACCCCCTGTTTGGGAGAATGTGGAAAGAAGAGTGAACGAACCAAAAGATTTTTATGATGAAGAAAGTTGTCTTTCAGATGCCGAAAGTGCAACTGGTCCTATTGCCCCAGGGGTACAAATGGATACAGTCCGGTTCGGAAAGGAGATTACGCCAGATCAGTCGGACATCCCTCATGGGGATGGTGTCAACAAAGGCAATGATGGTTCACATGATGCACGGCCAAATGAGAATGCTGACAAGACTGCTACTCCCCAGGGCAAAAGCAGGAAAGAGTAAACCCCAGTCCAACCCGTGTCAAACACTTTGAGTCAATAAGTAGTGTAGGGTCCAGAGTCAGTAGGGTCAAGAGTCAGTTGAGTCAGGAATCTTTGAATTCCAGTCCTCCGAGTCATCCAAAGGCCTCACACCTGAGGATTATGAATATGTAACCAATGTCATCTTTCTTCTTGTGTTGAATGAAATGACAGATCTTTCTAAGTATCCCCTTATTGCCAACTTAACAAATGATAAATTAACTCAAAACTTAACAACAGTTAATAATGAATCATTTGAACAAGATGCAAACACACTAAATGAACAATACATCCAAGAAATCTTTAAGCAGGTTACAGACAAAGAAGAAAACTGGGCCCAAGCTACCGAGGAGGTTTTGACAAGTGTTAACTTGGGTACTATCGAGGAACCTAAAGAGACACAGATTGGAAACTTCTTCCAGGGGGTTGAACGGGACAGACTGGTCAATCTGCTCAGAGAATACATGAACGTCTTTGCATGGTCATACAAGGATATGCCGGGGCTAGACAGTTCGATAGTGGAGCACAGAATCCCTCTAGCACCAGATGCTAAGCCGCAAAGGTAAGCTGAGAAAGATCAAGCCAGAGTGGTCTTTGCAGGTCAAAGAAGAGATTGAGAAGCTACTGCGGGTAGGATTCATCAGAGTCATCGAATATTCGACATGGTTATCCAACATTGTGACTGTAACCAAGGCCAATGGGAAGGTGCGATGCTGTGTAGATTTTCGGGATCTGAACAAAGCCAGCCCCAAAGACGATTATCCCCTGCCAAACATAGATATCCTGGTGGACGCCACCGCTAACTACGAAGTTAAATCCTTTGTTGACGGCTTTGCAGGCTACAACCAGATCAAGATGGCCGAGGAGGACCAAGAAAATACAGCCTTCACCACACCGTGGGGGACATACTGCTATACAGTGATGCCATTTGGGCTTAAGAACGCCGGGGCTACTTATCAGAGGGCAGCGACCGCGCTTTTTCATGACATGATCCACAAGGAGATTGAGGTCTACGTCGACGACATGATAATCCACTCCAAAGGTGAGGATGGGCAGCACTTTGTTGACCTACGTAAGTTCTTTGAGAGGCTGAGACAACATTCCATGAGACTAAACCCTGCCAAATGCACCTTCGGAGTGACAAGGGAAAAAGTGCTTGGGTACATGGTCACAGAACGAGGGATTGAAGTTGATCCTCGAAAGATCAAGGCCATTATGGACATGAGGCCACCTCGAACCCAGACATAAGTCAAAAGCTTATGGGCAAACTGCAGTATATCAGCCATTTTGTCAACCAGTTGACTACCATGTGTGAGCCCATCTTCAAGCTCATGAAGAAGAATATAGACACAGAATGGACCGAGGAATGCCAAGATGCCTTTGACCAAATCAAGGCATACTTAGTACATCCTCCAGTACTATGCCCCCCACATAGACAGAAACCTCTTCTGCTCTATCTCACTGTCACTGATACGGCAGTTGGGGCTATGCTTGCTCAGGAGAAGAAAGACTCTCGGGTATAGAATGCCATTTACTTTGTCAGCCGGAAGCTACAGGGGAGTGAGCTCAATTATTCAGCGTACGAAAAGACTTGTGCAGGACTGGTCTGGGTAGTCGGTAAACTGAAGCACTACATGCAAGCCCACCCTGTGAACTTGGTCTCGAAAATGGACCCCATCAAGTACATCTTCGACAAGCCTTCCCTCTCGATGCGTCTAGCAAAGTGGTCCTTCTTCTTAGCTGAGTATGACATCAACTATGTGACAAGAAAGGCCATCAAGGGTCAAGCATTGTCAGACCATCTGGCAAACTTCCCCAGTAATGAGGACCGCGGGCCTGAACCCTAATTCCCAGATGAAGGGATCTTTGTAGTCGAGCCTGAGAATCGATGGCAGCTTTTCTTTGACGGGGCTGCTAACAAAAGAGGAAATGGCATAGGAATGCTGCTGGTCGACCCGAAAGATGAGCACACGCCAATGGCCATCAAGTTGAACTTCCCTGCCACGAACAATGTCGCCGAGTATGAAGCCTGCATTGCTGGTTTAGAAGCTGCCTTAGAGAGGAATGTCAAGGAGCTCGAGGTCTATGGAGACTCAGCCCTGATCATTAATCAGGTCTCCAACAAATGGAAGACTGTGGATCCTAACCTGCAAAAGTATCATGCCTATATGGAGGAGTTGACTGGACAGTTCAGAGAAGTGACTTTCCATTACCTGCCAAGAGATAAGAACAGATTCACAAATGCCTTAGCTACTCTAGCCTCACTGGTAGAGATCCCCGAGGGAAAGGCGATAAAACCCTTCAGAGTGGGTAGAAGAGAAGCCCCGGCTTTCTGTTGCGAAATAGACCTGGGACCTGAGCCTATCAAGGAACCCTGGTACAATCAGATTTACCAGTTCCTCAAAAATGGAGAGTCAGCCTTTAGAGATGAAGAAGGTAGGCCAAAGGAAGGCATCAAAGCCAAAAGCTTGCAAGCCCTAAAACGGTTAGCTTCCCACTATGTCATTCTAGGGGACGATCTGTATAAGAAACGGTACCAAGGGCCGCTCCTTCTGTGTGTCACCCAAGAAAGGGCCAGAGAGTTGATGACTGAGGTCCACAATGGTCCCTGCAGTCCTCATATGAATGCTAGAGCCCTGATGCAAGTAATCCTCAGGATGGGTTATTACTGGATTTCCATGGAGACAGACTGCGTTCAACATGTCCGACAGTGCGACAAATGCCAACGGTTTGCCAATCTCAATCACCTTCCGCCTCATGACCTGTACTGCATGACGACTCCTTGGCCGTTTGCAACTTGGGTTATTGACGTGATAGGGAAGATAGCTCCGGCAGGAAGCAATGGGCACGAATTCGTGTTAGTGGCAGTCGACTACTTCACAAAGTGGGTAGAAGCGAAGTCCTACAGGATCCTCACTTCCAAAAAGGTGGCCCAGTTTGTCAAAGAAAACATAATGTGCAGATATGGGGTGCCCAATGAGATCATTTATGATAAAGGGTCACACTTCGAAGGGGACTGTGATAGATTGCTGTCAGAGTTCAGAGTCACTCGCCACAAATCATCCCCGTACAGACCTCAGACTAATGGAGTCGTGGAAGCTGCTAATAAGATGCTCGAGCGAATCATCCAGAAAATGGCCACCCGTGGTCGTGACTGGCCCAAAAAGCTATACCTAGCACTCTGGGGCTACAGAACGTCTGTCAGAACAGCCACGGGAGAAACTCCTTTTGCCCTAACCTATGGGATGGAAGCAGTGTTGCCCGTGGAGTTGGAAATTCCATCATTAAGGGTCCTCCTGGAAAACAGTGTCAATGAAGTAGAGTGGCTACGTAGCCGGCATGATGAGTTGGCCCTGCTCGACGAAAGAAGGCTCAAAGCCATGGAACACACCCGGCACCAGAGGCGAATGGCCAGAGCATTTGACAAAAAGGTCAAGACCAGAGACATCAAAGAAGGTGACTTGGTTCTGAAAGTAAAGCCTCCTACCAGAAACAACCCCCTGGGAAAATGGGAACCCGTTTAGATTGACCTGTATGTGGTGCAGAAGATACTATCGGGAGGAGCAATGAAGCTTGCAGACCTGGACGGCAATCCCTTTGTCCACCAAGTCAACGGCGATAAGCTCCGAAGGTACTATGTCTGAAAATAATAATAAAAAAAAGAAATAAAAAAAAAAAACGAAAAAGGAAAAAAAAAAGAAGAAAAATCTTAGTGCAAAAAGAGTAATACCCAACTAGGCTGAAAAACCCAAAAAGGGCGGTCTAGGCAAAAAACAGGGTTGCATATAAAAAAAAATAAAAAAAATCTTAGTGCAAAAAGAGTAATGCCCAGCTAGGCTGAAAAATCCAAGAAGGGCGGTCTAGGCAAAAAATAGGGTTGCACAGTAAAAAAAAAAAAAGAAAAGGGCAAAAAGACCTAATCCCGATAGTTCACCAGAATGAACTACGAAGACCTGAGCCCCTTAGTCTTTCTTGTAAAAGGGGAACGTAGGCAGCCATATATGGTTTGGTCTAAACAATAAAAAATAAAGGGCAATTAAGTTTCCATGAAACGCGTCCTAAGCAATCAATAAGACATCTGAAATTTCCATGAAATGTGTCTTGATTAATTTCTAAGATCATATCTTTGTTAATTACAAGTTAAAAGACTTCTTGATGAGTTCAAGCACGGTCTACTCTTGACTCTGCTAACCTGCTACAATGATCTAAAATACAATAAAATGCCTAATAAACTATTGTGTTTGCAAATGGCAATAAGGGAATCCTAGGAAAAGATCTATTAGTCGTCATTCACTGAATCTTTCGTGTTCTTCTTCCCTTTACCTCGACCCCGTCGAGTGTTCTTTCTCTTCTTGTCTAGGATGTCAGTCGCCCTCATCCCAATCTCGGGTATCCTCACTGGAGCCTCCACCAAACCCGTGTCAATAAGTGCTCTCTCAATACGAGCACGAGTCCGCACTTCCTCCCTCTGAGCCTCAGTCAAGGGAGCGTGTTGGTCCCAAAGGTACAACAAGGGTAAAGAAAATAGCTAGAGGGGGGGGGTGAATAGCTATGTAAACTTTTTCGACCCTTGTCAAAATTCGACCAAGTACTTACTAGATTTGATAGTGAGTACAATCTATGATTCACTATCAAGATAGAGTAAAATGCACAGCGGAAGTTTTTCTAAGTAAGAGAGTGGTCAAAATGGGTTTGGTGGCCAAAAATATACTTTGTGATCAAAGTAGAGGTTTTGCGATCAAAGTAGATGTTTTGCGGTCAAAGGGAAGATTTTGTGGTCAAACTGAGTTTGTGGTCAAAATCTAACTTTGTGAATCAAAACAAGATTTTTGTGGCCAAAGTAAGTTTGTGGTCAAAACTTAAGATTTGATAAGGAAAACAAACTTGGTTGAAAGAGATGTGGATTCAAAGAGCTAAGGCAATAACAACATATAAACACAATTTACACAAGTAATATGAGCTGGAAGATAAATGCAGAAAGTAAAGAACACAAGTATTTGGAGAGGTTCAATCGTTAAAGATCTACGTCCTCTACCAAGATGGTTAGTCTTGGATTTTCAAATGGGGTTTATATTGATTCCTTGCTTGTTACAGATTATCAAGTGAAAAGCTTGAATCAAAAACCTATTTCTATGAAGAACAAATCCTAGACTAAAACCAGTGTTTCCCTAATGATATAATCTATGTGATTAAATCAAAGGGGTGTGTGTGTGATTCAAGAATCAAAAGCTCTTTAATAATCTAAGTGATTAGAGCACGATGAGTCTTGTTTGTGTTTACAAGGCTTGAGATTCTGGGTTTGAATATTTTCTTGACAGCTTGAAGGAGATGCTTGAAGATGCGAATGATTAAAATCTTGCTCTTGATCTTCAACACTTTTCTTGGTGACACCAAAGGTTTTTCTCTTGTATGTTCAGATAATCTCAGGCACGTCTCCAAGGTGAATTATAAGGGCTATTTATAGCCTTTGCTTGGGCTACTAGCCGTTGGAGAGTCTTGGAGACAAAGTTTCAAGGACAAGTGTTGTTGAAATCGATTGGTGCTTTGTCCTTGCCTTGTTTTGTTGTTGCGAGAGAGGTGGAAGCGGTTGTACTATATGAACGTTATATAACAGCTGTCTCCTTTTGAATTTGAAATCTACAACGGTATAATTTGAACTCTAAGTTGGAGTTAGAGTTAACCATAGTTAATTATACCAAACCTTTGTCATTTTCTTCAAGTCTTCAAATCAACCTTCAAAGAACTGAAGTTGCGGTCAAAGTGTAGTTTGCGGTCAAACTGGCACTTTGCGGTCAAATACTCTCATCTGGCCAAACTAAGGTTTTGCGGTCAAACATCAAATCTTGCGGCCAAACATTGGTCTTGCGGTCAAAAACTATGCGGTCAAAGTGATCCTTGCGGTCAAGTTGATCCTTGCGGTCAAAGTGATCCTTGCGGTCAAGTTGATCATTACTTGGACAGTTTTGATCTTTGACCTTGCCTTTGATAATGAGTCTTTGAAGTTGAATTTTAAGAGCCATCCTACTCAAGCCTATCAAACTAAAATGGACTTAACTAATTTTGAAGTCTAAAGACTTCTTACATTCACACCTAAAGTCCATGAAATTTAAAAGATAGGTTATGGTATCAATCAAATCAAGTAATAGGAGGGGTTTATAATAAGCATACCCAACAATCTCCCCCTATTTGATTGAGACCATTACCTACTATAACAGAGGCTAATTCATTGTACTTGGTAACATGTTTCAAAAGAAATAAGTTTTATGAAACTCATGTCCCAAGTCAATGCACACACTAAGCCTAAGTCATAGATTTCTATCTTCCTATAAAAGAAAACAAATACAAAGTAAGATAGAAATATACATTTAGTGCTTTCAAAAATATAAACATTAAGCATGGAATGCATTTAAACTAAATGTTTAAAACAAATGCACTTAGGGATAAGATAATGAGCTTGAGTGCATTGGTTTCAAAAGAAATGCAATCATTGTTCTTAAGATTTAGAGAGATAGAATGATATGCCATCATAAACTAAAACAAGTTTCAAAGTGACATCCAAAATAGACAAAAAGCTAAAATTGTTCAAAACAAAAGAAAGGATAGAATAAAACACAAGGCAGTGCGGTCAAACTGCTCTTGCGGTCAAAAGTAGCTTTACGTTCAAAAGCTAAAGTCCTGGGATGTGCACATGAGCTTCTCCTTCACCTTGCCAGCCAATCCTTTGAGTCTCCACTGCTTGGGCTTGTGCTTGGTTCTGAACTTGAGCTTGAAGAACCAAGTCATTTTCTGGAGCTTCTGAGTTGATCACATAGAAGTTGGGATTCTTCTTCTCTTAGATTAGGTTGGGGTGGCAAGACTTGGTGTAGGAAAAATTCGAGACCCTTCAACACCAACATTTCTTAACACATTTCGAAGGGTTGTTAGTTCCTCATTGACAACATCACTTAGATTCTGAATGTTACCAGCAGCAAAAGATTTGAGATCATCAATTTTGTTGGTCTGGTGAGTGATGCTACCCGTGTTAGACTTAACACTTAATTTCATCTTCTTCAATTTCTTCAAGGTAAGAGCAATGGTGGCTTGAAGAGAAGCATCAATTTGCTTGGTTATTTCCTTTGTAACTTCTTTTTCGTAACCTTGAATGGCGCCACGCAGTATCAGCTTTGTCATGAGCTAAGGCATTGGACACTTCAGTGCTAGCCTTCATCATTTCATCAATGACAATTTGCTTGATGGCATGAGTTTGGATCTTTAACCCTTCCTTCAAGACTTCAATTACCTTGGAAGTTTGAGAAGTGCTTGAGCTGACTTGATTTACGGTCAAATTCTTCATTTCTGCGGTCAAAGAATTTAGAGCCTCTTTCTCCCCCTTAATGGTATCAATCAAAGAGGGGAGGTTTTGAAGAATAGTATGAATACTCTTGACACTTTCCTTAAGTTCATCCTGAGTAATCACGATTTGCGCCATTTGATTTTGAGTATCCAAAACCACATTGGATAAAGTTGCTACGGCCAGAATGAGTTCTTGATTACTATCACTATCAGAGACAACCTTGCTTGGATCAATAGTATCCTCATTTTTCTGAGATTTATCTGAGGGAGTATCATGAGGAGAAGATGTAGCTTTGGAATGAGAAGAGCTTGAGAGAGTGTCAAACCTTATGTGAGTGTTTGTTTGACCGGGGACACGGTTAAGATTTGAGTCCAAAACCACATTTTCAGCTTCCTCTTCACGGTCAAAAATTTCTTTGGTTGCTTCAATCTGGTCACTCTCTTCTTCATCATCCTTCTCGGAGGAATCTTTAGAATCTGTCTCTGCTGAGTCTTTTTCACTTTCAGACTTCTCTCCTTCTTCTTCTTTATTAGATTTCTCAAGACTTTCTTCAAGCTCAACATTGTCTTTTGATCCTTTCTGAGGAGAGGCAATTCCTACCCATTCATCAAAGTCATCCATAGATGATTTCTTTGTGGGAGAACCAGTTGGAGTCATAATAGGTGAACGTGGAGGAGTTGGAATTTTAACTCGCTTGATCTTCTTGGGACTTGGAGTAGATGGTCTTCTTTTCCTCGCAGGCTTTAGGATCGAGTATATAAGCTCCCCCTCAAGATTTGCATCTTTGGAGGGTTTGGAAGAGGCAAGTGTTTCAGCATATTTCAATCTCTCAGCATCTTGTTCAGCTAGAGAGGTTTTCCTTTTAAGATGTGGAGATAAGGGTTTGGATGATTTGAGAGGTTGTGCTGCTTTGGTTGATTTTGGAGGATTGATTTTGGAGGAGGGTTTAGTGGATGGGGGTACTTTAGGAGCAACTGGAGTATTTAGAGAGACAGAAGGGGTAGTAGATTTTGACCGAGGCTTCTCATTAATTTTCAAATCCCTTGGCTTCATGTTTCTAGCAATCTCAGTTTTCTCTGCCTTAGATAGCTCAGACATCTTTCCTTTACCTTTATCTTTGATTTCAGCAGATTTGGCCAACTGTTCAGCACTTTTGACCGTTCCATCTTCTTCCTTATTTTGACCGGAGCCATTGTCGGGATTTGAAACTTGAGACTTGGAGTGAAACTTTGGCGGTACATATTTCTCAGCTGGATTTCTCGCGTGATATAACTTGTATAACGAATCCCCAAAGTAGTTGCGAAAGATTGTTCTCATGGTTCCCTTGGTAAAAGTTTTTGACCGAGGGATCTTTTCAACCAGATGGTCATTGAGCTTAACCTCCTCAGAAATCTTTTCAGTGTGCATCAACATGAGAGATACCAGTCTGTGAGTCCCTGTACTTGACCTTCTTTGCGGCCTCATCTCTTTGATAAATTGAAATACGGGCCATAAGTCTCTTGTAAATGATCAAAGGCCAATTTAGCTTCTTTCCCAAGTAGATTCTTCTTGATATCTTCCATTGCTCATGGTTGAAGTTAGCATGGTTGCCAGTCTTGCAGAATAGACAATGGTCAACCAGGTAACTGATGTGATACATCATCTCATCAAACTCCTTCCTGGGAACGTTAGTGACATCAGTTCTTCCCACAAGTCTTGTGGCAAGCTTCTCAAGAGTTGGCTCATCCAGTTCCAATGGAGCTTTGGAATTGAACTCAAGACCCAAAATCTCAGCAATGTCTTCATCATCAGCAGAGAGAGGGAATCCAGCAGCTGCAGATTGAACATATTTGTATGGAATTCCATCATCATCCTTGTCTGTCTTCTCATGTGCAAAGTGAAAGAATTGATCGACATAGGCTGGTATGTGAGTAGACTGATCCATGGCAAAGAATGGCAAGATTCCAGAGCTTTCAAGTCGTTTGATTAGATTTCTACCAAGAGCATCCAATTTCACATCATTGACATCAATGATATGTCCAGGAATGAACTGTTTTTCATTCATCACGAATACGTACGGTTTGCTAAGATCAGGTGATTGTTCTTCACTCGGATTAGAGGATTTGGAGTTTTTGGAGACTTTCACAACTTTGGGATTCATTTTATAGTAGAATCGAAGAGAGAGAAAAACGTAGTGAGAGAGTAGAGAGAGAGAGAAGGACGACAGAGTATATGGAGAGGTGGCTGCAGATTTTTGTTGGTTTGTGAAAATGGTGGGGGGGTAGTGGAGTGAAGGAATGGGGAGGAGTAGTGGTGGAGATGTGTCTTGCGCATTAACCACTGGTTATTGCTTACAGAGTCCTTACAACTCCTTCTTGTTAACCAATGAGGGCGGAGCAAAAGATTGAAGAAAGACAAAATTGTCCCTTTTATAGAGAATTTGAATTAAATGAAAAAACGAGGGAAATATAATTACAAAAGTACCCTTTTTGCAATTATCATGTCTCAAGAGAGACAAGTTCCAAGTGATATGAAAATAACCTAAGTTAAAAACTTTTTCAGAGATACATACTTGAGCGGTCAAAGTGGTGATTCATTTGACCGTGTAAGGCTTCTACAAAGCCTTAGAACAATTTGGATGAATCTTATGCGGTCAAAGTTAATATCTTTGACCGTAGGATGAAATGCGGTCAAAGTCACATACTTTGATTTAAGATAGACTTCTCCAAGACTTGGTGTTGAAAACTTGATTCTTCATGCGGTCAGATTAGTCATGCGGTCAAAATCATGTACTTTTGACCGTAGGAAGGAATGCGGTCAATTGAGACATGAGGCAAATGTATGCTAAGGACTATTGACCTGTTCTTAAACATGAGCTTAAAACACACAATTGTTAGTTAAACAAATATGGACAAGTTTTACTTGAGTTCTAACATACCCATTTCTCCTCTTAAGAACACGAATCTCTTGGAGTCTAGAGCCTTGGTAAGAATATCTGCAATTTGATTGTCAGTACCAATATGCTCTAAATGAATGTTACCTTTTTCAACATGATCCTTGAGAAAGTGATATTTGATATCGATGTGTTTGGTTTTAGAGTGCATAACAGGGTTGTTTGATACTGCAATGGCTGATGTATTGTCACAATAGATTGGACAATTTTCTTCATGAACGCCATAGTCAACTAGTTGTTGCTTCATCCACGATTCGACAACGCGGCTCCCAGCGATGTATTCGGCCTCCGTTGTTGAGACAGACACTGAAGCTTGTTTCTTGCTGGCCCATGAAACAAGTCGATTTCCAAGGAAATGACAAGTTCCACTGGTGCTCTTCCTGTCAATTGTGCAGGCTGCATAATCTGCATCTGAGTAACCTATAAGATCAAAAGATGGTTCTTTGGAATACCAAAGCCCAAGGTTAATAGTCCCAGATAGATAACGAATAATACGTTTTACAGCTATAAAATGTGCTTCTCTAGTGCAGCGATAGCGAGCACAAACGCAAACACTGAACATGATATCTGGTCTACTAGCAGTTAGATATAGTAAGGAGCCAATCATACCTCGATACAACGTTTGATCGACTTTCTTACCTTTCAAGTCTTTGTCTAACTTGTTACCTGTAGCCATAGGAGTGTCGTATGCTTTTGCATTTTCAAGTCCAAATTTCTTGATTAGGTCTTTTGTGTATTTTGCTTGGCTAAGGAAGATGCCTTCATCACATTGTTTGATTTGGAGCCCAAGGAAGAAAGTGAGTTCTCCCATCATGCTCATCTCAAATTTACTTTTCATGAGCTTCTCAAAACGCTTACACAAAATTTCATTAGTAGAGCCAAAAATGATATCATCAACATATATTTGAACAAGTAGAGTATGATCATTATATTTGGCAATGAAAAGAGTTGTGTCGATTTTACCTCGTTTGAAGCCTTTTTCTAAAAGAAATTTAGATAGAGTATCATACCATGGTCTTGGAGCTTGCTTGAGTCCATACAAAGCTTTTTGGAGTTTGTAGACATGATCAGGATGTTTGTTGTCTTCAAATCCAGGAGGTTGTGCAACATAGACTGTCTCTTGAAGTTCACCGTTGAGAAATGCGCTCTTTACATCCATTTGATAAAGCTTGAATCTTTTGAAGGAGGCATAAGCTAAGAAAATTCTAATAGCTTCAAGTCTTGCAACGGGGGCAAAGGTTTCATCGTAATCGATTCCTTCTTCTTGTCTATATCCTTGTGCAACCAACCTTGCTTTGTTTCTTGTGATGCTTCCATTCTCATCCATCTTGTTTCTGAACACCCATTTTGTACCAATTACTCCTTGATCCTTTGGTCTTGGAACTAAGGTCCAAACTTTACATCTTTCGAATTGGTTGAGCTCTTCTTGCATAGCCACAACCCAACTTGAATCTTGGAGTGCTTCATCAACTTTCTTTGGTTCAATTTGAGATATGAATGAAGTGTATTCATCATAGCGAGAACTTCTTGTCTGAACCCCAGAGAACAAATCACCAATGATATTATCAATTGGGTGATCTCTAACCTCATGAATTTCTGGAGGTAAGTCTGGTTGAGTTGTTTGTTGTTGAAGATCTTCAATAGGTACATCATTTGAGCCATCAAAATAAGTGAGTTGAGGTATAGGCTCTATGGAATTTATGGGATTTGATTCAGCTGCATCATCTTCTGAGTGAACATCTTCAGTAGGAACTTCTGATGTTGGATTTGAAAAATTTGGTGCGGTTGAAGTTGATGGATTTCCTTGAGTTGAGTGATTTTCTGATCTAGGTGTATTTTGAGAAGGATTACCTGTCTCATTAGGCTCAGCAAAATCATCAGCAACATTTGGAGCCAAATGTGGCTCAAGGAGAGAATGTTCATCAAAAGTAACATGAACAGATTCTACTATCTTTAAACTATTTTTATTAAAAACACGAAAAGCTTTAGAGTGTTTGGCATACCCAACAAAAATACCTTCATCTCGCTTTAGGAGCGAATTTACCTCGATGCTCTTTTCCATTATATAGAATAAAGCATTTGCATCCAAATATTTTGAAGAAGGCTATGTTGGGGTTCTTCCTCTCCAAAGTTCATATGGAGTCTTGTTGTAGGTCTTGTTGATGAGAGATCTATTTTGAGTGAAGCAAGCTGTGTTAGTAGCTTCAACCCAAAAGTATTGTGGTAGCTTAGCTTCGGCGAGCATTGTCCTTCCGGCCTCAATCAACGTTCTATTCTTTCTTTCCACAACTCCATTTTGTTGTGGAACTCCAAAGACGAGAGAAGTTATGGTCAATACCATGGTCGTCACAAGATCTTGAGCTACACCGTTATTTTTGAATTCGGTTCCATGATCTCGATCTAACACTAACGATGTCATCCTCTTTTTGTGTTTGGAGCCGTCTAAAGAGAGAGGTCAAAATATCATAACAATCATCTTTGGAGATCATCATTTCGACCCATGTATATCGCGAGTAATCATCCACCACAACTAAAGTGTATTTGCTTCCTCCAATGCTTGCGATGGTGACGAGGTCCAAACATATCGATGTGGAGTAGTTGCAAACATCTTGAAGTTGAAGGCACGGTCTTCTTTGGAGAAAGATGCCTTGGGTTGTTTGCCAAGTTGACATGCAGCACACTTCTTATCGTGGTGATCAGCTACTTTTGGTAGACCACGAACTAGACTTTCTCTTCCAATCTTAGATAGATACTTGAAGTTCAAATGACTAAGTCTTTTGTGCCACAACCAACTATTTTCACTCACACTTTTTGCTACAAAACAAAGATTAGTAAGATTACAAGCGAATTAAAATTTATAATGTAAACATTATTCTTACGAATCCCTTTGAGCAACGTGACTCCGGATGTGCCATCTTTGATAAAGCAATTTGATGAAGTAAAGTTGCAGTGCAATCCTTTGTCACAAAATTGAGATATGGAGAGAAGATTATGCTTGAGTCCTTTGACTAGAGATACTTCTTTTATAGTTAGATTTCCTTTTCGAATGACTCCATATCCAATTGTCTTTCCTTTGTTGTTATCCCCAAACGTTCCTGATGGACCATTTTCTTCACGAACATCTTCCAGCAAGGTGATATCTCCGGTCATGTGTCTTGAACAGCCACTGTCGAGATACCATTCATTTGAATTTGCCTTGGAAGATCCAGCCATGAAGCAGAGGACCTGAAAGATAAACATTTAAGAACGAGGTCCCCTTTTATTCTTGGGTCCTAGGGTTAGCACCTTTTGACAACCCACATCTGTTTCACAGAAGGAGGGTGAAGTCCTTTTGGATTAGATGCGAATCGCCAAAGGCATTCAGCAGCCTTATGACCATAATTATCACACACAGAACAGTGATGAAAACTACAAGTATCATGTGTTTTTACTAACTCTTTACTTTTCTTAAGAGTTGCATGCTGTTTGGGAGCAGTGGTTTTAGCTTTGACAAAGGGAACTGGCTTTGGCTTGACTACGTATTTTCTAGGAGCATTCTTCTTGCTTTTAAAGGCACGAGGAATGGTCGAAGAAGAAGGGCGGTCAGCCTTGCAGTTGCCAGCACCACCAATTCCACCAGAGGTGGTTGGAGTAGGGATGCGGCCAACTCCATAAGCCATGTTCTCCGAATCATCAATCTCAGAATCCTTTTCTTTTATCTGAGAGTCCTTCCTATACTTTGGGTAGACATAATTGAAATTATGTTGTCCTTTACCCTTAGGATTAGCATGCTTCCTCTTAGGAATTTCATTAGTTAGTTTTGAAATCTCCTCATCCTTTTCACTATCGGATGCACACTTCTCTTCTTCACCGGATCCAAAACCTATACCCTCCTTAATTCCATTGGAAATTTGGGAGTCTATGATTTGATCCGAGGTGGATTTTGACTTGTTCCACCTATCAATAATCTTTTGAAGATCGTTGATTTGAGTAACCAGGTCATCATTGCGAAGTTGAAGCGCAGCAACCTTAGTTTCAAGAATGAGGTTTTGATCTACAAGAGGAGTCATACTTTTGATTTGGCCCTTAAGATTTGAAATTTCGGACTTCATCACAGTTTTCTCCGTCTTGAGTTGAGAAATTTCATCGGTTGCTAGTGATAGAGCTTTCTTAACATTTTCAAACCTTTGGATCATCACTTCACCTTTTTAAACATCTCTTCTTGATCCATGGGGAAATCTCATTAGCCCTTTTTGAAACTTTTGGAGTTGATTTAGCTTTTGAAGATGTTTCATTTTTGGATGGAAAGATGGGGCGAGAAAATGAACAATTTCCAATCTTGGTGCTTGGAGTGAGGTCAAAATTGCTATAGTCCACACTGCTAGCCACAAGCTTGGTTTTCCTTGGAATCACCTCATTCCTCTTTTTGAGCGACTCATCGTGAACTTCATCTTCTGAGTCACTAGAAGCATCCTCAGCAATGAGGCAGAGATTTACCTCTTCGGTACTCTCATCGCTGTCTTCATCGAATCGCCTCGATCCAAGTTGCAAGTTCTTTAGAATTCTCTTCTTCTTCAGAACCATTCCCTTTCGTTGAGAAAATTTCGAGGGGAAAGTTTTCTTTTCAAATACTCATATTTGGGTTGAGGAAACTACTGAAGCAAAATGACCTGGCTTTCTACAATTGTAGCACACGAGGTCACTCTTTTTCTTTGAGTCACTCACCCTTGAAGATGTTGCTGGATATTTACTTTTTGAAAACGATTTTGAATTTTTACGAAATTTTTGAAAACGTTTTACAAACATGGCAAAGTCCTCATCATCCATATCGATGAGAGAAGAAGTTGAAATACTAGGATCTGAGGTAGGCTTTGAGGGTTTCTCCACATGATCAACAATGACATAGAAAGTGATTTTCCCTTTCCCTCGACTTCTTCAATATGTTGTAATTTTAACTCATAAACTTTAAGGTTTGCATATAAATTACTAAGAGTCCATGTATTTAATTGTTTTGAATCTTCGAGGGAAGTTGCTTTGTGCATCCATTTGGATCCCAGAGCAGAAAGGAATGTCATGTTAATTTCTTTATCAGTTAAAACTTTACCTAGAGATAAGCAAGCATTTACTACCTCAACATAGCGATCGTAGGTTTGACGTAGAGATTCATTGGGTAGTCTGTTGAAGCTGCTGTATCTCCTTTCAATTTCAAATTTCTTGCTTTCCTTGCATTGATCATCACCTTCGAGATAGTTTTCAATAGAGTCCCACATCTCCTTTGCAGTCTTGCATTTGAGTACCTTCTGATAGGTTGAAGTGGGTAATGTTCCGGAAATGATATGTATGGCTTTGCTATCTAATGCAACATACTTTCTTTCTTCGTCAGTCCATTACTCGTCTTCAGCTTTTTGACTTCGGGAACTTCGGTATTGGTAGTTGCATCAGTATTGGCTTTCATTGGGACAAAAGGTCCGTCGTTGATACAATCAACTAGCCTTTCATCTATTGACTCTAAATGAATTAGCATTCGAGCTTTCCGGATATCGAAGTGATCTTCATCCAACATAGGAATGTGTGAATAGTTAATCGTTGCCATAGCTTTTGAAGTTGCCATGACGAATCGGCACCCAAGTCGTTAAGCTTGAAAAACAGAGAATAGTTTTATAAAGGTGTTTGGCTCGATACCACTTGTTGGTCCCAAAGGTACAACAAGGGTAAAGAAAATAGCTAGAGGGGGTGAATAGCTATGTAAACTTTTTCGACCCTTGTCAAAATTCGACCAAGTACTTACTAGATTTGATAGTGAGTACAATCTATGATTCACTATCAAGATAGAGTAAAATGCACGGCGGAAGTTTTTCTAAGTAAGAGAGTGGTCAAAATGGGTTTGGTGGCCAAAAATATACTTTGTGATCAAAGTAGAGGTTTTGCGGTCAAAGTAGATGTTTTGCGGTCAAAGGGAAGATTTTGTGGTCAAACTGAGTTTGTGGTCAAAATCTAACTTTGTGAATCAAAACAAGATTTTTGTGGCCAAAGTAAGTTTGTGGTCAAAACTTAAGATTTGATAAGGAAAACAAACTTGGTTGAAAGAGATGTGGATTCAAAGAGCTAAGGCAATAACAACATATAAACACAATTCACACAAGTAATATGAGCCGAAGATAAATGCGAAAGTAAAGAACACAAGTATTTGGAGAGGTTCAATCGTTAAAGATCTACGTCCTCTACCAAGATGGTTAGTCTTGGATTTTCAAATGGGGTTTATATTGATTCCTTGCTTGTTACAGATTATCAAGTGAAAAGCTTGAATCAAAAACCTATTTCTATGAAGAACAAATCCTAGACTAAAACCAGTGTTTCCCTAATGATATAATCTATGTGATTAAATCAAAGGGGTGTGTGTGTGATTCAAGAATCAAAAGCTCTTTAATAATCTAAGTGATTAGAGCACGATGAGTCTTGTTTGTGTTTACAAGGCTTGAGATTACGGGTTTGAATATTTTCTTGATAGCTTGAAGGAGATGCTTGAAGATGCGAATGATTACGGAAATCTTGCTCTTGATCTTCAACACTTTTCTTGGTGACAACAAAGGTTTTTCTCTTGTATGTTCAGATAATCTCAGGCACGTCTCCAAGGTGAATTATAAGGGCTATTTATAGCCTTTGCTTGGGCTACTAGCCGTTGGAGAGTCTTGGAGACAAAGTTTCAAGGACAAGTGTTGTTGAAATCTGATTGGTGCTTTGTCCTTGCCTTGTTTTGTTGTTGCAGAGAGGTGGAGCAGTTGTACTATATGAACGTTATACAACAGCTGTCTCCTTTTGAATTTGAAATCTACAACGGTATAATTTGAACTCTAAGTTGGAGTTAGAGTTAACCATAGTTAATTATACCAAACCTTTGTCGTTTTCTTCAAGTCTTCAAATCAACCTTCAAAGAACTGAGTTGCGGTCAAAGTGTAGTTTGCGGTCAAACTGGCACTTTGCGGTCAAATACTCTCATCTGGCCAAACTAAGGTTTTGCGGTCAAACATCAAATCTTGCGGCCAAACATTGGTCTTGCGGTCAAAAACTATGCGGTCAAAGTGATCCTTGCGGTCAAGTTGATCCTTGCGGTCAAAGTGATCCTTGCGGTCAAGTTGATCATTACTTGGACAGTTTTGATCTTTGACCTTGCCTTTGATAATGAGTCTTTGAAGTTGAATTTTAAGAGCCATCCTACTCAAGCCTATCAAACTAAAATGGACTTAACTAATTTTGAAGTCTAAAGACTTCTTACATTCACACCTAAAGTCCATGAAATTTAAAAGATAGGTTATGGTATCAATCAAATCAAGTAATAGGAGGGGTTTATAATAAGCATACCCAACAGAGCGACTTCAGAAAGCCTCTCATAACGAGCCTCCATATCCCTGATAAAGTCACCCGACTGGTTATGGCGACTCGCCTTAGCCTCAGCCTCTCTCAGAGTCCTGCTCGAGTCGCAATCCGCTCCTAATAAAGTCTGACGCCTCTCTCCCAAAATGACCTGAGTCGCCCCCATCTCCCTCTCATACCAGTTCAAGTAAGCCATGGTCAAAATGGGACTCTTTCGGCTCTTGAGAATGGCCCTGGGTGGGAAAACAGTATATGTCCAGGCCCTCGAGAAAAATAAGAAGGTGGCCGGATCCTTCATGTCCAAAGGCGCTACCTCCATGGTACTGATGTCCTTCCAATCATCCAAAGGCTCCTGTAAAGTCCCAAACTCCTGGACACTAGGCAAGGAATGTAGAAGGATGACAGAGAAAACCCCGAAACTCTCACTACATAAGACTCTTGAAATGTCCGACGAGTCTGTAGTCTCCAATGAGGCACCCACCAGTGAATGTCCGAGGTGGACAACCTAGCCATCATCAGCTCCCAGATACCCTGGTCTTGCTCTCTAGGTGTGCCCCTTCGAGAAATCACCCAAGGGCACTGAGTAGGCACAGCCCCTGGCAAAGCCCCAAGCCTGTCCTGCAACCATAAAGTCAGCACCGTTGGGCTCCCAGACCTCATGAAACGGTCTCCCCTACCCATCCTGTCAATGCCGTGTAATGTCTCCCCCAAAATCAGTGGGACGATATCCTTTCCAGCCCTGCAGTCCCTGACCATGTCCAAAAGGCCACTATGGCAAACTCCAACAGACTCGACAGTAAACAGAAATGAGAACATACAAAGGACAAAAGCGTCCATAGCCACTGTGGTCACATCCATGTCCAGAAACCCAAACCTGCTTGGGATATCAGAAAGGTCAATCCGATCAGGAGCTACCATTATCCCCTCAGCCTCTCCCAGAGAGATTTGCAGAAAAGACGCCAACTTTACTGCCACCGGCACATTCTCGATCAAAGGAATCGACACAGCTTCAATTTCTAGACCCCCAATCAAGGCTCGGAAGTCTTTATAGGTTGGGACGAGCTCGTTGTAAGAAAAGCAGTAAACATGTCTCCGGACGTCCCAAAACCTCACCGCGGCCCTCAAAAGGTCCCAATCGGGTGGGAGATCCTTCAAATGCCATAAATACTTGATATTGAAGGTGGTATCAAACAGCCTCTTGTTGGATTGAAAGTTATGCCTCATCCAAGATTGAAGATCGGACAGAAAGCGGTCTCTTTTCCCCTTTTGCAGTCTAGCGGGTCTTTCCATTGCAAGGTGATCAAAGTTGATGTCTTTTGGTCAGAAATATGCTCTGGGATCAATTGGGACAAGTTTAGAGTGAAAATGAAATGAAATGGCCAAGCCTTGGTTTTATTTTGAAAAAACCAGTCCAGACAGAACTGTTAGCCGCACGGCTTCATTTGCCCTCAGGTCTAGGCCGGACAGCCTCATTTGCCATCTGCAGAAAAAAAAATCTGCAGCAACCAAAGTTGCTGCCCAAGTGGAGTTCTCACCCCACTTTCTCAACGAAACCTGTACAAAAAACATGTCCAAACACCAACCATACTGTTATATGTCATCACAAGTCATTCTTGCCCATTTTCAGCCCCAATTCCAAGCAAAATACTGCCCCGAGGCTCAAGTAATATGCAAATTTATAAAGCATAAAATAGAAAAGCAAATAAAACAGTAATACATTGTTTTCGCCCCATCGGCACCCAAATAAAGCAAAAAATAAACAAAATGTGCATAAAATTGTTTATTGTTTGTTTCCTTCCCACTAGATCGATCCTAAGGACCTCCTAGCCTCCGACTCCTCGTCGTCACTACTAAGCTCATAGAATTCAGGCTCCCTCATCAAATCCTCGCTGTCACTCACATCTAAAAGATGGACATTCACATGCTCATACTCAGCTAGCTGCTCCAGGATGCCGGTGTTAGGTCCCTGTCTCCGAGGCATGGCACTAGAAGAGTACTCTGAAGCCGATGAGTTGGAGGCCGTGCTCCCGACGTGCCTTCTTTTGCGCACGGGCTCCTACACGTTCACTGCAGCCTTGGAAGCGCAAGCCAGCTTCTTCACGAGGGACCGACACGCATCCTTCCATCCTCTGTTCTGCCTCACCAAACCATCATAAGTACGAGCTGGAACCTGAGAGAAAAGAGAAGAGGAAAACTCAGAAAATCTCAGAATTGCAGAAAGCAAAGAAATTCGAAAAAGGGAAAAGACCCTAAAGTGTACTCACGGTGCTGTCAGGCGGCAGAGTGTACTGGGGCTCCCTCGTGTCAGGGACAGGTATCATAAACCTCCTCGGTACCCCGTTGACCACATAGGAAAGATGAGCAGGAGGCAAAGGTGGGTCAGTAGGCTCAGCTTCCCCGTACCCCTGGGCAATAGCCATCTTCACCAGTTTCTGTGGCGTCCTCAACCGCTGCTCCACGAAGGTAGCATACGGGGTAGCCAAGTCAAAGTACTCCTCAGCCGCCACACCGGCCTGATACCTCGCTATATCATTCTCTGACCAATCCCTGGGCTGCAGTATCCGTGCTGGAGGTTCATGAGGAGTGATGGCATCCAAGGGAGGGACATGGCCATGCTGCCTATAAAAATGGTCCCCCAAATAAATAATGTCGCAGGTGAGCCCGGTCAACCACCTCATCTGCCTAGTCGCCTCTACGGCATCCCCTAGCAGCACCTCCGGGTACCTCCCCCAAGGATAAAAGTCCACCCTATCATCACCATCCTTATTAAGGATGGGCCCCACCATCTTATAATCAAAAGTGATCCGGGTCTTCCCGGTGAACTTGTCCCTAGCCTCGCCCCTCCAGTGAATCATGGCAGGGAAGATGGTAGGATCGCTCTGTTGGTTCCAGGGAAAGAACCCGATCACCTCGCAAAACCAGACCTGCATGTTAAAAACATAAAAGGGTCATCTTCTCTTATAAAGGTCTCAAGACACAAAAGGAAAAGAGAAAGGAAAGAAGGTGAGAATACCTCAAGAGCAAAAGAGAAGCAGTCCATAGAAGCAGCCTTGTTTCGGTTGTACAAATCCAGAGAGAAATAAAGCTCAGCCAATCCGGCCTCACCCCAAGAGACCGTCCCAATCTCGTCCACATCCTCCAAGGAGTCAAGAAGGCACAGCATAGCCAATGTCCCAGAATTAGCAAAGATGGTGACTGACAGCATCAACCATAGAAAAGCCCTCGCAAGCTGGTGGGCAGTCACCTCATTGGCAGCAAATCCCTGCATGCAGTTCAGGACTGCCACCTCCACATTCCTAGTCTCCATCCCAAGCCCCTTAGGCTGGAGGTCAAACCCAACCAGAGCCCTAAACTCCTCTGCCGTGATATGGTCCCTCCAAGTCACAGGCCTCCCAGTGAACTGTAAGCCCGTAATAGCAGTGAAGTCGGTAGGTGTCACCGTAAGCTCTCCCCAGCTGAGATGAAAGCTGTGGGTGTTGTCCCACCAGAACTCCGAGAGGGCCTGGATCAAGCCCTTGCTCTTCGAGGTCACATGGATGCCTCTGCCAATAGCCTCAATGAACAAATCAAGGCCGGTAGCCCTCACTAGCTGCTTGGGGTTCACCCCATTCTTCTCAAAGTTGGGCATCCTATCCCATAGCTTCACGGCCACCTCAGAAGGTCCCCTCGACTTGTTCTCCTGTAGGAAAGCACAACAAAAAACGTGTCAGTCCTTCATCTCATTTCAAAAGCATGCATATATTCAAAAGTGCACATATTTTCAAAGAAAAGCATTCATAAAAGATTTCTAGCATCCTTTGCCTAGAAAACGTGTCTTTCATCATTTGAAACACATCGTGTCAAGTACATTGCCTTCCTAAGCACAAAATTCTGATTTTCAAAATTCTTTGCACATAAGCATTAATTTTTCAAAAAATGGCATGCATGAATCCTTTTCATCGTCCAAAATCCCGTTTTCTCATCCATGATCAAGAATTGACCTAGTTCTAGCACATGCAAGAACTCCGTCACATTTTAGACATTATTTTTCTTACTTTATTTTCAAAAAATGGGTCATTCTCATTATTTTTCAAATAAATTGCACATGCATGTTCATTTGTGTCCTTAGCCTCATAGGTTAATCATCAAAATTCTAAAATCATCAACAAAAATCCTAGGAAAATTCAAAGAATTCCTAAAATTCGGGTCAAACCCTAAATCAATCCAGATTCAATCAAAATTGTCAAAATCAAGAAAATCAAGAATGCTTACCCCAATAGATTGAGGTTTCATGGACTTGTGCTCCCTTTTGCCCGGATATAACTCGGAAGGAGGCGTATTGAAATCGTATTTTCGCTCGGTTCGAACAAACTCCCTCCGCCTCATTCTCGCGGCTTGTGACAAGACTCTTCGCGCTTGTCGGGGTACAATGTTACCCTCTTGATCCATTTCGAGCACTAGAAGGTAGGGAATCAAAGAAATTTGGAAATTTCTCTCTCTACTCTCTCTCCTCTCCTCGGCGGAAGCCACAACAATGGCGCTTTGCCCGTTTTCAAATCTGTTTAAACAATCTGGTGAAATCAGGATTGAAGCCGGGCAGCTTCTTTTTCCTCCATCTCTTGACGGGCGGCCTCATTTGCTCTGAGCAGAAATTTCATCTTTGCCCCTGGACTTTCCACTTGGGCATACAACTCCTGTTATTTCTTAACTAGAGTAACGCTGTTTCCCAAGCCTATCTGTTATCTCCAAGAAGAATTAACTTTCCTCCCGAGTCACCTCCGTTACTTCCGTTATAACGGAATAACGCTAGGTGACATCCTCTGAATTGTCAAACTTTAGCTACCTCTATCTCATAGATGGTGAAGTACGCTCAAGTTCTCCAAACTTAAGCTACCTCTATCTCACAGATTGAGAAGTACGCTCAAGTTCTCCAAATTTTGGCTACCTCTATCTCACAGATTGAGAAGTACGCTCAAGTTTTCCAAACTTTAGCTACCTCTAACCCAGATTGAGAAGTACGCTCAAGTTCTTCAAACTTTAGCTACCTCTATCCCAGATTGAGAAGTACGCTCAAGTTCTCCAAACTTTAGCTACCTCTATCTCCTCGATAGTGAAGTACGCTTTAGTTTTCCAGCTATAGCTACCTCTGTCTACTCGATAGTGACGTAAGCTTTAGCTTCTTCAGGTGACAACCTCCATTAATTGTCAATTAGGTGACAACCTCCATTAATTGTCAATCAGGTGACACCTCCATTAATTGTCAAAACCTCAAGGATCCTAGACATCGTTCTTAACTATCTAGTGAGACTTGAACTACGACCAAGGCTTGATTCCTCCGGGATACGTAGGTAGCCTTTCATAAAGGTCCAGCCATCCGACCACATTGGTCACCTTGTTCCTTCGTAACTCCTCAGCGGTAAAGTCTCATGGAGGTCCAGATATTCGACCACATCGGTCACTTCCTTCATCTAGCGTATCCCAGTAGGATCGGTTACTTGACCTCCTAGGTCACTTTCCCTCCTATCTCTCCAAAGAAGAGACCGCTTTCTCTTCGCTATTCCCGCCGGATCTTATTCAGAACAACGGCCTGGCTTGATTCCTCCGGGATATGTAGGTAGCCTACTGTAGGTTCAGCCAATTCGTCACATATGACACCCCTTTCCCCAGTGGATTCTGAACTACGATTATGGCTTGATTCCCACTCGGGATACGTAGGTAGCCTTCCAAAGGTTCAGCCACTCGACCACCTTGGTCACCCAATCTGTCTCGGCATTCACCAGATCGGATCCTTTTCTATCGACAACCCTACTCGCCCGCAAGTGACGTTGCCGAGGGCTTCGTAAGTACCCAAATCTGGCTCATGCCTTCCGGTTAAGTTTCCCGACAATTCCCCGGACATTCCTAAAGTCCAGGGGCAATTCGGGAACTTTTTCAAACCTTCCAAGGGGCGAAGGACTTACTAGGAATTAAAATTCCATGTATTCCTTCGGTGTAAATGCCCTTCTAGAAGGCCACCTTGCATGATTCTAGAAATATGCTGAGTCATAAGGGATAATGCCGCACGGCTGCATTAGCCAAGAACTCCACGCCGCACGGCTTCATTAGCTGTTGCCAGACTGCCTATAAATAGAGACCTCCTCTATTCATTAAAGAAGGAGTTTTTGGAAGCATTGTTATTCTGCCAAAATACCATCTCGAAATTACAGAAAGTTGAGAGTGCCAAAAACCACCTCCCTCCTCCTTAAAACCTTCCAAAGTTGGTCCTTCCCTAGGCAAACTTCAAGGAGCTAGAGGAACACCACCATTGGTAACCTCTCCTCCCCTTTTTCTTGAAATATATGTGATATATTGCTCCTTGCTTTCCATATCATTATATACTTGCTTGGTATTTGATATATTGTTATTAAAGATTCCTTCTTTAAACATGTAAATCATCCTACCCCTATTCCCCTATCACATAGGATCCATGGAGGATCCAACCCAAGGATGAACAAATAAGACCTCAAAAAGGCTTGTTCTAGGGTGGATCTCTCACATGGTGATGTGAAAAGTAGCATCCTTTGCTCTCAAAATAACATCTTTTCATATAAAGTTGCATCATTTGCATTAAATATGTTACCTTTGCATTAAAGTTGCATCCTTTGCACTTGAAATATCATTTTTACATATAAAAGTTGCATCCTTTGCATTAAAAATCATTTCTTTACATCCAAATAGCATCCTTTGCACCCAAAATGTCATCTTTTACATTAAAAATGTCTTTTTTAGTTTAGAATGCATCCTTCATGTCCCTCATGGTTGGATCTCTCTTTCCTAGGATTGCTTAGTGACCTTACTAAGGCACGAAAAAGCATAGGAAGAGCATAAAGATCCAATCTTTATACCCTTCCCCTAGTCCCCTTTGGCATTTGATGCATCCTTTGGAGCGGACCGATGTAAAGATCCCATCTTTATATCGTTTCTCCCATTAAAGGTGCCATAATCCCTTTAGAAATGAATAAGCCTTGAACCCTATATCTCCGATTATCACTTGAGACGAGTATAATAGTCCCTACATAAGCTCAATCGTCTCAAGATGTAGGATTGATGGGTTAAGGATATTCCTTTCTAAAGAACCTCACTCTTGGATCATAAGAGAGAGTCCTTCTCTCGATCACACATGACCCAAGGTCAAATAGTGATGATCACAAGTCCAAGATGAGGATGGGATCAAAGTCCCGAACACATAAAAATCCAAGAAATCCCGAGCGATAACCAACTAAATGGTTTATACGTCCGGAAGACAACTTGGAACATTCCCCCCCCCTCTTTTCAACACATGCACACAAGAAAGCACGCAAGCAAGCACGAAAAATGGGATCTTGGGAGACTTGCTTCGGCAAGGCACCTTGGGTGAACGCCAAACGTTCTTCCCAAGGGGTAACTTAACCTCCGGGCCCTAATTCCTTTTTTTAAAGTTTTGAGGAAATCAAAATGGCGTGGCGACTCCGTTTTTTTCAAATTAAACCGGATGTTTTCAAACTCAAGTGAATCCAAATAAAACTCAAAAAAAAGATTTGGGCACCACATTCACAGGGGGGCTCCCGAGATATTCTATATTACTCTACCTTACATAAGATGAATCAAAAGGATAGCACGCTAGAACCATACTCTGGAAGACTAGAAGGCTTCACCAACCACAAAGTCAGCGCCATGGGGACAATTGACTTATTGCTGGAAGTGGGGGAACATCCCTTCCAAGCAGAGGTCACAGTAACATTCGTGGTAATGGATCTGGCAAGTGACTACCATGCCAGCATAGGCATTCCGAGTCAAGGCAAAGTTGGGTTGGTCACCTCCCTCCCTCACCAACGAGTTAAATTCCCTACTCGTGCTGGAGTCGGATGTTTGAGGGCAACCCCCAAAGACTTCTTGGAACATGTAATGAGAAGCAGAAAAACATCCAGAAAGGTGGAGGTAGACACGCCAGAGGAAAATTTGAAAATCTCTAAGTCTGTAAAGACTACCAGCACCAATTCTTGGTGAATCGGATTTCTGAAACTGAAAATGAGGAACACATGATACTAGATATCCACGAAAACAATGACACAGTTTTGTCCATCCCAAAAATAACCCTTCGTCTCATCAGCGGCCAGAACTCGGGGGCCAACCCTAACTTGAGACAAGGAGAGCTACCGGACGTAGACGAACTATGTGAGTAAGGCATTGTCCGATGTGGAGAACAGATACTTCAACGCCGAAAAAATAGCCTACGCCCTAGTAATAGCAGCAAGAAAGCTACGAGCATACTTTTCTACACATCCCATAACTGTGTATACCAATGCGCCCCTGAAGAAAATCTTTCATAAGTTGTACTGCTCAGGACGTCTCCTTAATTGGTCTATCGAGCTCACTGAGTTTGACATCAGATACCAACCTAGGAAGACACTCCTAGCATAGCCTCTGGTTGGTTTCATGGTTGAAACATCCTATATAGGTGAGCACGACCCCACCTCCCATAAGCACAAAAAACCTGCAGGGGGAAGAACCAACCATCGAGCTCCCATCCAACTGTTGGGTCATATACACAAATGGCTCAGCTACTAAGGAAAGAAGCAGAGCTGTAATTATACTAGCAAGTCCCGATGGAGATAACACCATCCAAGACATAATAATATTCAAGTTCCCTACTTCAAACAATCAAGTTGAGTACGAGGCTCTGATATTTGGCATAGAGTTGGCTTCCTTCTATGGAGCAACTAAATCGCCGTCTTCAGTGACTCCCAACTCGTAGTCAAGCAGATAAAGGGGGAGTATAACACTCAACATCACATTCGTACAAAATATAAGGACCTCATCCTAGACATGACGAAAAAACTGGAATTTTTTGAAATAAGTCAGATAGGAAGGGAGGATAACCAAGTGGCAGATGTTCTATCTAAACTGGCAACTATAGACGTGGCAGATCCTGACTCTAACCCACTCATAGTATTTGCCGAAGAACCTGCCTATGAAAGACTACGAGTAATGCTCCTAGATGGGGAGGAGAAGTATTGGATAGATAACTACATGGACTTCATTGAAAATAATCAACTCCCAGAGGATGAAGCACGTGCTAGACTTATCAAGAAGAAGTCAGTAAGGTTCACAGTGATGAGCGGAATTCTCTACAGAAGATCATTCACAAATCCCCTACTAATGTGAATCTATCCGAAGGAAACATAAATCTCTTGGCAGAAGTCCACGAAGGCATTTGTGGTGGTCACCCGGGGGCCAGAACCTTAGCTGATAAAATCATCACGCTAGGTTACTACTGGCCAAACCTGAGAGATGACGCGCAAACCTACGTAAGAAAGTGAGACAAGTGCCAGAGATATGCTGACATTCCTAGACTTCCAGCAATGGAGCAGACTCTCATAATACCTACGTGGCCATTTGACATGTGGGGAATTGACATCATCGGACCCTTCCCCCCCCCCCCACCCGAGGTAATTGCAAATATGTGATCGTGGCAGTCGACTACTTCTCCGAATGGGCAAAGGCTTTAGCCAAAATAACAGAGGAGAATGCAATCAACTTCGTCCACGACTTCATTTGGTGCCGCTTTTGGGTTCCACACACTCTTATCTCGGATCATGGTCTCCAATTTTCTAAGGCAATCACAGCTAAGCTGAACAGACTAGGAGTCAGATACATCAAGTAATCGGTGAGCAGACCTCAATGCAACTGACAAGCGTAAGCAGCCAACAAGTTGGTGCTTACAGTCTTAACCAAGAACCTTGAGGGGAGTGATGTTAGATGGTTGGACGAACTTCCTTTAGCCTTATGGGCAGTTCGCACAACCACCCGGGGGCCAATCGGGGAAATCCCATTCGCACTAACCTTCAATTCTAAGGCCATGGCACCAACTGATATGGCTATCCCTACAACGAGAAACTCTAACTATGATGAGCAATTCAACAAGGTCAACAGGCTCCTAGACCTAAACCTAGTAGATGAAAGAAGACTAACTGCTCAGATGAGGATGGTGAATTACAAGTAGAGGACCAAGGCCTATCATGATAAAAGGGTCAACAAGAGAGTATTCCAAATCGGAGATTGTGTAATTAGAAAAATTGAAGCAACAAGCAAAAAGGCAGAACAAAACTAGCTCTCCCCAAACTGGTAAGGCCCATACATTATCACTCAAGTTATTAGAGCTAGGACCTACAGAATGAAGACTCTAGATGGGCAAGAGCTAAAACATCCGTGTCATTCTGATCGTATATGAAAGTATTATCACTAGTTGGAAGTCTATTTTATGTAATAGATTATTACTTGTTAGTCTTTTCCATTATTTTCAAGTAAAATAGGATTGCAGTTTCATGTAATCAGTTTCAGTTAATAAAGATTTAGTTTTCATAATACTAATAACTAGCAAGACAAATGACGAGGAGCTCCTACTCGGCATCAAAGGGATAAATTCCCACCAATTTACCCAAGACCTATGTCAAATGACCCTCCTCGGCATATAAAGGTAAAACATTCAAAAATTGCCTAAGAACTATAACCGAACGACCCTGCTCGACATAAAGAGACAAAACATTCAAAAATTGCCTAAAACCTATTACCGAACGTCCCTCCTCAACATAAGATAGGCAAAACATTCAAAAATTACCTAATACCTATGTTTGAACGACCTTTCTCGATATAGAGAGGTAAAAACATCAAAAAATTGTCCAATACTTGTGACCAAACGACCCTACTTGGCATTAAGAGGTTAAACATTCCAAAATTGCCTATGATATATGACCGAACGACCATACTCGGCATAGAGAGGCAAACCATTCAAAAATTGCCTAAAACCTATGACCGAATGACCCTCATCGGCATAAGAGAGGCAAAACATTCAAAAATTACCTAAGACCTATGTTCGAACGACCTTCCTCGACATAGAGAGGTAAAAACATCAAAAATTTATCCAAGGCTTATGACCGAACAACCCTCGGCATAAACAGATAAGTGCTCAAAAATTATCTAAGACATATAGCTGAGCGACCTTCCTCGGCATAAAGAGATAAAACGTAATATAATCCAAGTGTTATGTCGATCACCTTCCTCGGCCTAATGAATAAACTTGCAAATTATCAAAGCATTTAGACTGAATGAGCTTTCTCGGTTTAAAAACTAAATACAAATAACGAGGAAACCTTCCTCGGCTTCTCAAGAAAGTTGGGTACTTAAGCAAAAGTATACAACACTTAAATCAGTCGACTTAAATTCAAATATACAATCATTCAAGTCAAAATAGTTCATATTAAAGCAGTAAAGTAAAGACGAAAAGGAGATAAAGAAAATTCATTATATTGATATGAAGATTGGAGTACAAAGGTGGCCCTATTACATCAATAAAAATAAAAGGCAAAAGATCCTCAAGCCTGATCGTCTCCCCTAAATAAATTGTCCTGCTCAGCAGCGGCGGCCGGGATTATGACTTGATCAGCTTGGGGCTTCCTCGGTTTCCCCTCTCCTGTCCTCCTCCTCATCAAAAGCTTCCTCATCTTCGATCTTATTTATTAAAGTATTTAAGTTCTGAGGATCAACTGTAGGGGGGACCCATGCTTCTCGGCATTCCCACATCTTGGGCAGCAATCACCCTAAGGGAATTATAAGAAAATGTCACCAAGGCATGGCCAGACCGAGCAAGGTCACCATAAGCATCTTGGCATATGAGACGGGCAAGCAAGCCTAGGTCGGCATTCAGCGTTGGATCCACCAAGGACCTTCTTGCTAAGTGGAGATAGCCATCAGAGTACATGGTGGCCGTCTTCTCGGTCAAAGCTTGTCTAAAGGCATGTATGACCTTAAATTGAGAGATAGCCTCTGCAATTTGTATGGGCAAGCCAGCCTCCAACTGCTTATACCGGGCATCAGCTTACTCGATATTTGCCTTAAGCTCAGCTACGAGCTTCTCAATTTCAGCTTGCCCGGCTTTGTTGGCTTCCTCGGCCTTACCTTGAGCCGCATTGGCCGCCCTCTCTGCTCTCTCGGCCTTTACCTTGGCCACCTTCTGCTCATCAACCTCCTTCCTTAGGGACTTGAGCAGTTCAACCGCCTTGGCCAAGTCGACCTTGTTTTTCTCAATCTGACGATCAAGGCGTTGCTCCAAGTCATCAGCCGCCTTGCTCATGATTGCCTCATAGGCAGTCATAGTTGCAAGCTACACAAATAAAGAAAAACATCAGCATCAACAAAAAATCACAAGTGTTTTGAAAACCGAAAGAGAAAAGTGAATGATGAGAAGGTTACCTCGCTGAGAAGGAGGCCTTTCCTATTGGCCAGATGATCCCTGCTTGGCTTCATATCAATAAATTGATCGAGCAAGTCCTCGTCCAAGGCCCAGTGGATAATTGGCTGGCCAAGCCTAAGCTTTGGGCCCCTCCTGGCCAACACATCTAAACCTTTGACGGTGGGGACAATCCATTCTTTGGCCACCTTCTCGACCTCGACATAAGTCCTAAAATGCCGGGTAGTGACCCCCTCAGAGGAAGAACCAACAGCAACCCTTTTTTAGGAGGGCTCCTTCGGAATGACCTTAGTACTTGGACTTTTCTGGCCAGGAGTCCTTTGGGCAGCCTCTGGCCCCTCGGCCTCAGTCAGACCGGCTTGCTCTAGGACCTCCTAGGCCTCAGGAACTACGGCCTAGAAGCTAGGTCCCTCTTCAGTATGGGCTTCTTGCCCTGCATTGCCTTCCTCGGCAGAAGCTTCAATGCCCCCTAACGATTTCAAGGGAAAATCCCCAGCTTCCTTCGTGGCCAAGATGACCTATTTTTCCACGGCGTCAGAACGCCTCTTACCTTGAGCCGAGGAGCGTGACGTCCTCCTATTCAACTTCACCAGAGCTTGGGGATCAAGGATTTCCTCCTCCACATTTTGGTCTGCTCTTCATTCAAATCTGTAAAAGACGAGAAGGGACAGTTAATAAAATAACAAGGAAGGAATTCAGCAAAACAAAAATTATACAAGTATTAAAATGACGAGGAGGTAGATTAATTTACAGTCGGGGACGCCATCCTCGGCAAGGCATTTGTCCTCATATAGTTTGCAGACATTGCACTCATCGTGAAAAACAAGGCCAGGGTGTACCCTCTAGTCTGGAAACCTATTTCCTCGGATAACAGGGATGAGGGGCATCAACCCGTCCAAAGGCCCAGGTATGATGCCGGCCTATACATAGTACCTATGGTTGGTTTCCAAGCTCGACCAACATAGGGTGCCCCCCTCAGCAAACTACCTTAGCCTCTCTATCAGCTGCCCACTCCACTCAGGCCTCCACACCTGCTTGGGCACACCAGGGTAATCCGAGGGAGCAACAAACTCCCAGCCTTGTCAGCTCTCCACCCTTATAACATAGTTGTTCTACCCAGAAACCTTGCTGGACATTGGGTATATGAGTTTGGGGTGATTAGGGTCACTCCTTATCACCACTATTCTCGTATCCTCCTTATAACTGACGGTGAAGAACTAGTGGAACGCAGACTGACAAGGTTCAAAACCTAAGCTACGACATAACACTATAAAGTCGATGAAGAACCTCACGTCATTGGAACCTAGCATAGCCGGGATGGCTCCCATATCCTCAAGGAATTCACATATAAAGAGGTTTAAGGGAATACATAGGCCAAGTTGGAACTGCTTATAAAAAAAATGGACATAGTTCAAGGAGTACATAAAATCCTCCATTGCCTTCTCGTCCTTGATAAAGAGACCGGGGAGGTAGCTAAGTCGGTACTCCTCCCTCGATACCCTATACTTAATATGAAGTTCTTCTATCATGGGTTCCCCGGCTTTAATGGGTTTGGGCCTAGGGGTATATGTTCTACCTCGGTAGGATCTCGCTCGGCCTCCAGAATAGGCTCCCTCGGTGAATGAGTCTACGATACTCCCAGAAGTTGAGGGACCAGTAGAGCGAGAAATATTAATTCCTCTACCCGTCATGGCTGCACAAATAAAAGGACAAGGGTCAAAATTTGGCCAATGCAATCTTAAAGACGAGAACGAGGAAGCATCCCTCCTCGTCCTACCAATTAAAACCGAGGAGGGAGCTTTACCTAACAAAGGTCGCTCCAAATGGTCAGACTTCAAGTAATACAAGTTGATATATTCAAGGATCTCAGACCAACCATGGAACAACACAACATTTGGGGATTCAACATCTAGTCGGTCAATCCTAAACCGACTTGGGTAGTGTACGTCGATTCTAGGAGACTGGTACCTCGTTAGTATCTCCCCAATTTCGTTCAAAATTAACATCATCCATGGACCATTAATTCGTTGGTAGATCCTAAGATTTTGGGTATGATAGCAGTAGAGGGCATTTGGATTACTTCTCCATGTTCTTGCCATTTCTAAATACGAGAAAGACACAAGATTGGTTCAAGAAAAGCTTCAAGAACACCAACAATAGTGACTTGAACAAAACCCACCAAGAACCTAGAAATTACGATGTAAAATGCAGAAAATAGAAAGGGAAGAAGAATTTTACCTGAATCGAAGATTGTTGAAGGAGATACGAACAAATTCAGAACACGAGCACCAAATATTGACTACAAAGCAAAAAGGCGATCTTCATATTTCAAGCTTAAAGGGTCTCTCTCAATTGCAAATAGTGATAAAAGATGGAAAATGAGGTAGGTTTTTTACTTTTATACCCAGATCTAAACAGGTATGGGTCAAAAATTGGGTTAAAGGCACCGTCTCTCCCTTGCCATAAATGCTCTAGAGGGTTCCCAAGGAGAATGTTTAGACCTCGTAGATTGTGTCCATCATTGTTTATTTAACTGGTGGATAATTGGATGCCTCGTGATTCGTGAAAACCTATTTGTATCCATTTAAGCTGAGGTAGAGCACTGCTTCCTCCTCAGTATAGCCGAGCTAGGAAGGTGGGGGATACTGAACGTTATAAATCGAGGTACGAACATGGATCATGGCCGTGCAAGGCCTAATGGATTAGGCCCAAAATTTAATCCATACAAGTCTCAATTACGACATAGGGAGTGGGCCTTCCCTACCTTTGCTCGTTATGCTTTCTCGTCATTCACACTATGTCAACCTAGAAATAGAATAGCGAATAATGATAAATGCACAACAATTATACATACCGACAAGGCATATTCTCATATGCCGAGTAAGGCATCCAACAATGCCGACCTAGGCCTCATTAGAAGACGAGGAGCTCTTCCTCGGTCATCATTCAAGACAAGGAAATGGGCTTCCCTATCCTCACCTCTCTATTCCTCGACATCAACTCAGGCCGACCAAGCATCATATGTCGAGGAGCATCCCTAGAAGGCGCACGTGCAGAATAATATTACCTAATCCTACTCAAACAAGGATTGTGGGTAGTTATAATCCCGCTAGTATTATGACCTCCTCACACACAAATTCCTATTCAACATAGATTCTACAATTCTATGCCTATATAAACAAGCCATAATTCACATTATTTTGGTAACACATCTTTTGGCTCTAAACTCTTGTCAATTGATTTCTGTATATAAACACAAATACTTACTCTCACGCCGGAGGGCCTTCGCCGGTGAAGCCCCGGCTTAGTTTACGTGTTTGATCTTCTTTTTTAGGTTATTCAATCATATAGGATACAATTCGAATTATCCATTGAATAGCTTAAAAAATTATGCTCCACTCTTCTAATCCTAATGAAAGACGGACATACTGCTAGTGTTACTTCTGATCCGAATAATATTACTGTGGAGGAGACTCATGGCAACACTAGGACTGCTTTTCCTTTTCCCAATGGGGAATTGCCTCCTCCTTCCATTGATTGATGGGCTACCGCCCCTATCAATGATTCTGCGTTCTAGGGGACAGCCAGTAACCAAGGGAGCATTTCCCAACCCTCCTCGTCGACGGCGGCAAGGGGGACCTGCTGGCAGCCAGACGGGGAGGAACGCCGCCCAGAGGGGGAACATGAGCTTTCCCCCAACAGATTGATCGCAAAATTCTCCTGCATCAATAGATGGAAACTCTTCAACGCATTTATGAAACACAAAATGACTTGCTACAATTGGATCCTGAGCACTCCCTGACTGAATTCATGAGTCCTACGAGGACTGAAAATTCCCTTGGAGGGGAAAGTCATCTTGACAGGCTTGGTAGTTGGGGGAATAGAGAAAATCTTCCTCCTGGCCAATATCCCCCTCATCATGGCTTTGCTAGTAGATCCAACCAAAAACCCCAAGACGTCCCTCCTAGTCATAAGGCTCATGGACATGGTAACCCGAGAAACGAGGTAGAAATGATAAGTCATTTGAACCACCAATGGGAACATGAGGTTGATTCTGGTGACTTTAGAGCAAGGCTTAGTCAGGCAAAGCAATAATCCCCTCCTCATCATAACCCCTCTCCTCGGCATAGGAGCCCTCCTCGGCACAGGAGCCCTCCTCGTCACAGGACTCCTCCCCATCCAGAAATGGAACTAGAAGGGACAGAGCTCCATCTTGGCATGGGGACAATCACCAGGAACATATGGAACACAGTAGGGTAAATGGGCACAGAAATAAAGAAAGGACCCACCGTAGTTCCCATTTTTGCCGCCCTCTCTGCTCTATAGGCCTCTGCCTTGGACACCTTCTGCTTATCAACCTCCTTCCTTAGGGACTTAAGCAGTTCAACCACCTTTTCTAGCTCGGCCTTGTTTTTCTCAATCTAAGGATCAAGGCATTGCTAAAAGTCATCAGATGCCTTGCTCCTTATTGCCTCATAGACAGCCACAGTTGCAAGCTACACAAACAAAGAAAAACATCAGTATCAGCAAAAAATCACAAGTGTTATGAAAACCGAAAGAGAAAAGCGAATGACGAGAAGGTTAACTCGCTAAAAAGGAGGCCTTCCCTATTGGCCAGATGATCCCTGCTCGGCTTCATATCAATAAATTGATCGAGCAATTCCTTGTCCAAGGCCAGGTGGATAATTGGCTGGCCAAGCCTAAGCTTTGGGCCCCTCCTTGCCAACACATCTAAACCTTTAACAGTGAGGACCATCCATTCTTTAGACACCTTCTCGACCTCGGCATAAGTCCTTACATGTCGGGCAGTGACATCATCGGAGGAAGAACCATCAGCAACCCATTTTGAGGAGGGCTCCTCCGGAATGACCTCAGTACTTGGCCTTTTCTAGCTAGGAGTCCTTTGGGCAGCCTCTGGCCCCTCGGCCTCAGTCAGACCGGATTGCTCTAGGACCTCCTCGGCCTCAGGAACTACGGCCTGGGAGATAGGTCCCTCTTCAATATGGGCGTCTTGCCCGGCATTGCTTTCCTCGGTAGAAGCATCAACGCCCCCCACCGGCTTCAAAGGCAAAGCCCCAGCTTCATTCATGGCCAAGACGGCTTGTCTTTCCACGGTGTCAGAATGCCTCCAACTTTAAGCCGAGGAGCGTGACGTCCTCCTCTTACACTTCAGAAGAGCTTGGGGATCAAGGATTTCCTCCTCCATCTTTTTTGTCTGCTCTTCACTCAAATCTGCAAAAGAAGAGAAGGGACAGTTAATAAAATAACGAGGAAGGACAATTCAGTAAAACAAAAATTATTCAATTATGAAAAAGACGCGGAGGTAAAAAAATTTACAGCCGGGGACGCCATCCTCAGCAAGGCATTTGTCCTTATAGAGTTTGCAGACATCGCACTCGTCGTAAAAAATAAGGCCAGGTTACACCCTCCCCTCCAGTTTGGAAACCTGTTTCCTCGGACGACGGGGACGAGGGGCATCAACCCATCCAAGGGCCCATGCATGATGTCGGCCTGTACATAGTACCTATGGTTGGTTTCCAAGCTCGACCAACATAGGGTGCCCCCCTCAGCAAACCGCCTTAGTCTCTCTATCAGCTGCCCACTCCCCTCAGGCCTCCACACCTGCTCAGGCACACCAGGGTAATCCGAGGGAGAAACAAACTCCCAGCCTTGTCGGCTCTCTACCCTTATAACGTGGTTGTTCCATCCAGAAACCTTGCTAGACATTGGGTAGTTGAGTTTGGGCTGATTAGGGTCACTCCTTATCACCACTATTCTCGTATCCTCTTTATAACTGACGGTGAAGAAGTGGTGGAACGCAGACTGACAATGTTCAAAACCTAAGCTACGACATAACACTATGAAGCCGATGAGGAACCTCACGGCATTGGCACCTAGCATAGCCAGGACGGCTCACATATCTTCAAGGAATTCACATATAAAGGGGTCTAAGGTAAGACGGAGGCCAAGTTGGAACTGCTTATAGAAAAAATGGACATAGTTCAAGGAGTACACAAAATCCTCCATTGCCTTCTCGTCCTTGATAGGGAGATCGGGGAAGTAGCTAAGTCGGTACTCCTCCCTCGACACCCCATACTTATAATGAAGTTCTTCTATCATGGTTTCCCCGACTCTAATGGGTTTGGGCCTAGGGGCATATGTTCTACCTCGATTGGATCTCCCTCGGCCTCTCCCTCGGCCTCCAGAATGGGCTCCCTCGGTGAATGCGTCTACGATCCTCCCAGAAGTTGAGGGACCAGTAGAGCGGGCAACATTACTTTCTTTTCCCGTCATGGCTGCACAAATAAAAGAACAATGGTCAAAATTTGGCCAAGGAAAACTTAAAGACGAGGACGAGGAAGCATCCCTCCTTGTCCTACCAATTAAAATCGAGGAGGGAGCTTTACCTAACAAATGTCGCTCCAAATGCTCAGACTTCAAGTAATACAAGTTGATATGGTTAAGTATCTCAGTCTAACCATGGAAAAACACAACATTTGGGGATTCAACATCTAGTCGGTCAATCCTAAACCGACTTGAATAATGTACGTCGGTTCTAGGAGACTGGTACCTCGTCAGTATCTCCCCGATTTTGTTCAAACTTAACATCTTCCATGGACAATCGATACATTGGTAGATCCTAAGATTTTGGGTGTGATAATAGTAGAGGGTATTTGGATTACTTCTCCATGTTCTTGCCATTTCTAAATACGAGAAAGATACTACAACAATTATGCCTTTTTCTTGCACTTTTAAACCGGCACTTTACTTTGTGCCACTAATTTCCGGCATTTCAACGAAAGTGCCGCTAAATTTCCGGTGTTTTTTGGAAAATGCCACAAATTCCCGGCACTTTATTAAAAGTGCCGCTAATTTCCGGCATTTAAATGAAAGTGCCGCAAAATTTCCGGCCCTTTTTGGAAAATGCCGCGAATTCTCGGCACTTTATTAAAAGTGCCGGGAAATTTTCGACACTTCAAGAAAAGTGCCGGGAATTCCCGACAGTTTGATATAAGTGCCGCTAAATTTTCGGCAATTACTGAAAAGTGACGCTAAATTTTGGCATTTATTGAAAAGTGCCGCTAATATCTGGCACTTTTTTGTAATTGCCGCATATTTTCCTACACTTTTTTAAAAATGTCACCTAATTTTAATATATTCCCTTATTGAAAAATATTTGCTCACTCTGTGTGTGAAATTGAACCGGATTAAATATAGTAAACAAAAAATTCCTTTTTCCCCATTTTTTCAAATAACGTGATTGTTGATGTCAAAATATAAAAAACGTTCATAATTTTTTTATAAATAAATCCCAATGTTATACATAATTATGCACATCTTTTGTTCCAATATTTGTCATTCTAGTTAATGTAATACTACTATAACTGAAAGAAAAAAAAAGGTTTCCAGCCCGCCCGTCCCTAAATATGAAAATGGCCCCCACGATTGCAATTCGTCATTTGTCTGTCAACAGTTAACCCTAAATTTCCCCCATATTACAATAACCTCCATTTTCCCCCATTTCACATCAATTACCAAAGCAAGAATCAAAGCTCTTTCAAATCAATTCAATGGAGGACGTCGTCGTGGATCAAACGTCCGCGCCGCTCAGTAATTAATTGATTTTAGGGTTTGTATCATACTTTTGTCGTTTGATTGTCTACTTAAGTTTGTACTTTCCAGACGACAATGTTCAGAAACCAATACGACACCGACGTCACCACATAGAGTCCGTCCGATCGGCTATTCCAGGTCGGGTACGCAATGGAGGCTGTCAAGCAAGGTTCTGCCGCAATTGGTCTCAGATCCAAGACTCACGTTGTTCTCGCCTATGTTAACATGGCTAACACTGAGCTTTCTTCTCACCAGAAGAAGATCTTCAAGGTCGATGACCATATTGGAGTCGCCATTGCCGGTCTCACTGCCGACGGTCATGTTTTATCTCGATACAAGAGATCTGGGTGTATTAATTACAACTATACTTACGAGTCTGCTCTTCCTGTTGGACAATTGGTTGTTCAGCTCGCTGATAAGGCTCAGGTCTGCTTTCGAACTAACCCTAATTTATGTTTTCGTATGCTCATTTATAATTGGACTTGCAATTGAGGAATTATTTGTCATTTTAGGAAAGTGAAATCTTATATGAGACACCCAAAATGACAAAAGTGAAATCTTTTACGGGACGGAGGGAGTATCCACTAACTATATATTATCTATCCCACTTTCTCTCTCCTAACTCACTTTTTATACTCATAATACTTGCTCTACTATATAATTTTTTTAATTTTTGTGCAAATTCATTTTGTATTTTTTGTAATTAGACGGAGTAATACTATAAAAAAAAAGAGTGAAAAACGAGAGTAAGCATCAAAAGAAGATGAGTCAAAACACCAGCCACGTCATCCTGAGCATCCTTCCACCGTCGATTATAATTCCATCAACGTCTCAAACTAAACAAAACCCTTTTCACACGGATCGCAATCCAAATATTTCAAAACCAGCCGCCAATAAACACATGCGCCCAACATCAACCCAAAAACTCTCCCAAGTCCCAATTCCCAATTCTAGTGAAACCTAATCAACCCTTTCAAATCTCAAATCACCCAAATTACCAATTCAATCTCAAAATGTCTGTGTCGAGGAAAGGGCGGCAAGGGTCTAGGATTGGGAGGAGCCAAGCGCCACCATAAGGTTCTCCGAGACAACATCTAGGGTATTACAAAGCCGGCGATCCGGAGGCTTGCTAGACGAGGTGGAGTCAAGAGGATTAGTGGGTTGATCTATGAGGAGACAAGGGGTGTCCTCAAGATATTTTTGGAAAATGTTATTCGTGATGTTATCACTTACACTGAGCATGCCAGGAGGAAGACTGTCACAGCCATGGATGTTGTTTATGCTTTGAAGAGGCAGGGCGGGACTCTATATGGTTTTGGTGGTTGATTTTTAGATTCTTTTTTAGATCTGGGTGGTGCTGGACCAAGATTGTAAGATCTATGTTTTCTTGTTCCTTTATTGTAATTTGTTGTGTAATTGAATGTTATATCTAATGGAAAGTTAAATCTTTCCTCAATTAGTTGACATATTTCTCTCTATGATTATTAGTTAGTGCAGTTTGTTAGAAATATTTCATGCTAAGTACTTGACATCAGAATTGAAATCCCAGATTTGTTTGTTTAGGACTTGAACATTTGCAGTTAATTTGGACTTAATGATGCTTGTAAACTGCTTGATGAAATGACCGAAAGAAATGAATCTGGTATGCCATTAATTTGCAGTTAATTTGGACTTAATGATGCTTGTAAATTGTAATCGACAAACACGAGCACCTTTTGGTGCTGGTTTCAGAGCAATTAAGGTAATAGTTACAAGACATGGAAGTTGCAAGGCTGGCCTGGCCATACACAATGTAGGCGATGGAGATCCATAGATACATGTAATCCCAAATATCAAAGACGCGATAAAGCAAACAGAATGTTTGATTAGGCCTTATAAAGGAGTTACTAATTTGGGATAAGCTATTGAAAATAAATTGCACGGAGAATATTAAAAGTTCCACTAATTTCCGACACTTAAAAAAAAGTGCCGCTAATTTTATGGCATTTTAGACGTGCCGGAATATTTCGGCACTTTATGAAAGTGTCGGAAAATTAGCGACACTTTTAAAAGTGTCGGTTAATTCTCGACACTTAGTAAAATGCCGGGAATCAGCGGCACTTACAAAAGTGCCGAAAAATAGCGGCACTTAAGTAAGTGCCGGAAATTAGTGGCACTTTATAAGTGCCGGGAATTTTTCGGCACTTTAAAAGTGCCGAAAAGTATTGCCGACACCACTTTTTCCGGCACTTTCAGAAGTACCGGAAAAAGTGCCGGGAAAAGCTTTTCCGGCACTTTTTCAACATTTCCAGCATTTTTAAAGTGCCGGGAAAAGGCATATTTGTTGTAGTGAGACATAAATTGGTTCAAGAAAAGATTCAAGAAAACCAACAATGGCGACTTGAACAAAACCCACCAAGAATCCATAAATTAAGAAGTAAAATGTAGAAAATAGAAAGGGAAGAAGAATTTTACCTAAATCGAAGATTGTTGAAGGGGATACCAAAAAATTCAGAACACGAAATATTAACTACAAAGCAAGAAGGCGATTTGCAGATTTCAAGCTTAAAGGGTCTCTCTCAATTGCAAATAGTGATAAAAGATTGAAAATGAGATGGGCTTGTGCTTTTATACCCAGATCTAGACAGGTATGGGTCAAAAACCGGGTAAAAGGCGTCGTCTCTCCCTTGCCATAAATGCTCTAGAGGGTTCACAAGGCAAATGTTCAGAACTCGTAGATTGCGCCCATCATTGTCTATTTAACCGACTGATAATAGGATGCCTCGTGATTCGTGAAAACCCATTCGTATCCATTTAAGCTAAAGTAGAGCACTACTTCTTACTCGTCATAGCTGAGCTAGGAATTCGGGGGCCACTGAATGGTATAAACTGAGGTACGAATGTGGATCATGGTCGGGGAAGGCCCAATAGATTGGCCCCAAAATATAATACATACAAGTCTCAATTACGATAAAGGGAGTGGGCCTTCCCTACCTTTGCTCGTCATGCTTCCTCATCATTCCCTCTATGTCGACCTAGACATAGAATAGCAAATAATGACTAAGGCACAACAATTATATATACCGACAAGGCATATTCTCATATGCCGAGAAAGGCATACAACAAAGCCGACCTAGGCCTCATTAGAAGACGAGGAGCTCTTCCTCGGTCATCATTCAAGACAAGGAAATGGGTTTCCATATCCTCACCTCTCTCTTCCTCGGCATCAACTCAGGCCGACCAAGCATCATATGCCGAGAAGCATGCCTCCAAGGCGCATGTGCAGAATAATATTACCTAATCCTACTCAAACAAGGATTGTGGGTAGTTATAATCCCGCTAGGATTATAACCTCCTCGCACACAAATTCCTATTCAACATAGATTCTACAATCATATGCCTATATAAACAAGCCATAATTCACATTATTTTGGTAACACATCTTTTGACTCTAAACTCTTGCCAATTGACTTCTCTCTCTAAACACAAATACTTACTCTCACGCCGGAGGGCCTTCGCCGGTGAAGCCCTGCCTTAGTTTACGTGTTTGTTCTTCTTTTTCAGGCTATTCAATCATCCAGGATACAACCTACTGCTGGATTTGGGCTGATCCAAATGTTTTTGGCATCATCAGTTTGGTTACATTGCCGGGAAATGATTCGAATCATCCATTGAATAGCTTGAAAAATTCTGCTCCACTCTCCTAATACTAATGGAAGACGGACATACTGATAGTGTTACTCCTGATCCGGATAATATTTATGTGGAGGAGACTCATGGCAACACTATAACTTCTTTTCCTTTTCCCAATGGAGAACTGCCTCCTCTTCCGCCATTGAATGATGGGCTGCCGCCCCTAGGAATGAATTTGCATTATAGGGGATAGCCAGTAATCGAAGGAGCGCTACCTAACCCTCCTCGTCGTCGGCGCCGAGGGATACCTTCTGGCAGCCAGACGGGGAGGAACGCCGCCCAGGAGGGAACTGGAGCTTCCCCACAACAGCTTGATCGCAAAACTCTCCTACATCAACAGATATAAACTCTGCAACGCATTTATGAAACACAAAAAATGCCTTGCTACAATTGGATCCTGATCACTCCCAGACTGAATTCATGAGTCCTACGAGGACTGAAAATTCCCTTGGAGGGGAAAGTCATCATGACAGATGTGGTAGTCGGGGGAATAGAGAAAATCTTCCTCCTGGCCAACATCCCCCTCATCATGGCATTGCTGGTAGATCCAAGTAAAACCCCTAAGACGTCCCTCCTCGTCATAAGGCTCCTGGACATGGTAACACGAGAAACGAGGTAGACTTGAGAAGTCATTTGAACTACCAAAGGGAACAGGAGGTTAATTCTGCTGACTTGAGAGCAAGGCTTAGTCAGGCAAGGCAATAATCCCCTCCTCGTCATAACCCCTCTCCTTGGCATATGAGCCCTCCTCGGCATAGGAGCCCTCCTCGTTACAGGACTTCTCCCCATCCAGAAATGGCACCTAGAAGGGAGAGAGCCCCATCTGGGCCTGGGTACAATCACCAGGAACATATGGAACATAGTAGGGTAAATGGGCACAGAAATAAAGAAAGGACCCACTGTAGTTCCTATTTTAGCTTAGGGATCAATGCGAGAGATATTCTCCTCTTGAAAAAGAGACTAGATGAAATGGAAGTGGGGAGGAAGGAAGTGAATGATGATGATGATAATGACAAAGACGATGTAAGGGAAGATATGCCTCCTAGGGCCAAGCTCCATGTTATAAAATAGGAAACCATTTCCAACAAAAAATTAAAATATCATATTCACGAGCTAAGTAAGGTCTATCACATCCCCGCCTGGATTCATAAGAAAGAGGAAGTCATCAGCTTTTCCCCTAATAAACTAGCCGGAAGTCAAGCGTCTCACGAACAACCATTGGTAATCAAAGGGAGGATTGACAACTGTGAATCCGAGAGACTCCTCATAGACTCGAGGGCCTCTCGAGATATTTTGTATTACTCAACCTTCCAGAAGATGAATCTGAAGGATAGCATGTTAGAACCATACTCTGGAAGACTAGTAGGATTCACCAACCACAAAGTCAGCGCCATGGGGATAATTGACTTATTGCTGGAAGTAGGGGAACATCCCTTCCGAGCATAGGCCATAGTAACACTCGTGGTCATGGATCTAGCAAGTGACTAACATGCCATCATAGGCATTTCGAGTCAAGGCAAACTTGGGTTGGTCGCCTCCCTCCCTCACCAACGAGTTAAATTCCCTTCTAGTGCTGGATTCAGATGTGTGAGGGTAACCCCCAAAGACTTCTTGGAACATGTAATGAGAAGCAGAAAAACATCAGGAAAGGTGGAGGTAGACACGACATAGAAAAATATGAAAATCTCTATGTTTGTAAAGACTACCAGCACCAGTTATAGGCTGAATCGGATTTCTGAAACTGAAAACGAGGAACACATGATACTATATATCAACAAAAATAATGAAATAGTTCTATCCGTCCCGAATATAACCCCTTATCTCGTCAGCGGCCAGAACTCGAGGGCCAACCCTGACCTTATACAAGGAGAGCTATCAGACGTAGAAGAACTATGTGAGTAAGGCATTGTCCGATATGGAGAACAGATACTTCAACGCGGAAAAAAATAGCATATACCCTAGTAATCAAGGCAAGAAAGCTACTAGCATACTTTTCTGTATATCCCATAATTATGTATACCAAATTGCCCTTGAAGAAAATCTTGTATAAGTTGGACTGCTTAGGACGTCTCATTAATTGGTCTATCGAGCTCACTGAGTTTGACATCAGATACCAACCTAGGAAGACACTCCTAGCACAGCCTTTGGTTGATTTCATGGTTGAAACCGCCTTTATAGGTAAGCACGACCCCACCTCCCGTAAGCGCAAAAAACCTGCGGGGGAAGAACCAACCATCGAGCTCCCATCCAACTGTTGGGTCATATACACAGATGGCTCAGCCACTAAGGAAAGAAGCGAAGCTGAAATTGTACTAGCAAGTCCCGATGGAGAGCACACCATCCAAAACATAATTAGATTCAAGTTCCCTGCTTCAAACAATCAAGCTGAGTACGAGGCTCTGATATTTGGCATATAGTTGGCTTCCTTCTATGGAGCAACTAAAATTGCCGCCTTTTGTGACTACCAATTCATAGTCAAGCTGATAAAGGGGGAGTATAACACTCAACAACCCACACTTACAAAGTATAAGGACCTCATCCTAGACATGATGAAAAAGCTGATTTTTTTTTAAATAAGTCAGATATGAAGGGAGGATAACCAAGTGACAGATGTTCTATCTAAACTGGCAACTATAGATGTGGCAGATTCTGACTCTAACCCACTCATATTCTTTGCCGAAGAACCTTCCTATAAAAGATTACGAGTAATGCCCCTAGATGAGGATGAGAATTGTTGGATAGATGACTAAATGGACTTCATTGAAAAGAATCAACTCCCAGAGGATGAAGCACGTGCTAGACTTATCAAGAATAAGTCAGTAAGGTTCACAGTGATGAATGGAATTCTCTACAGATGATTATTTACAAAGCCCCTAATAAGGTGCGTCTATCCCAAGGAAACAGAAAATCTCTTGGCAAAAGTCCACAAAGGCATTTGTGGTGGTCACCTGGGGGCCAGAACCTTAGCTGATAAAATCATCACGATATGTTACTACTGTCCAAACCTGAGAGATGATGCGCAAGCCTACGTAATAAAGTGTGATAACTGCCAGAGATATGCTAACATTCCTATACTTCCAGCAGTGTAGCAGACTCTCATAATACCTACGTGGCCATTTGACATGTGGGGAATCGACATCATTGGACCCTTCCCCCCCTCCGCCTGAGGTAATTGCAAGTATGTGATTGTGACAGTCGACTAATTCTCCAAATGGATAGAGGCAAAGGCCTTAGCCAAAATAAAATAGGAAAATGCAATCAACTTCGTCCATGACTTCATTTGATGCCGCTTTGGGGTTCCACACACTATTATCTCGAATCATGGTCTCCAATTCTCTAAGGCATTCACAGGAGAGATGAACAGACTAGGAGTCAGAAACATCAAGTTATCGGTGAGCAGGCCTCAATTCAATGGAATGGACAAGCGGAAGCAGCTAACAAGTTGGTGCTTACACCCCTAACTAAGAACCTATAGGGGAGTGATAGTATATGGTTGACCAAACTTCCTTTAGCCTTGTGAGCAGTTCGCACAACCACCCTGGGCCAACCGGGGAAACCCCATTCGCACTATCCTTTGGTTCTGAGGCCATGGCACCAGCTGAGATGGCTATCCCTACAACGAGAAACTCTAACTATGATTAGCAAGTCAACAAAGTAAACAGGCTCCTAGACCTAGACCTAGTAGATGAAAGAAGACTAGCTGCTAAGATAAAGATGGTGAATTACAAGTAGAGAAGCAAAGCCTATCCTGATAAAAGGGTCAACAAGAGAGTATTCCAAATCGGAAATTGGGTACTTAAAAAAATTAAAACAGTTGGCAGAAAGGCAGAATAAAAAAAGTTCTCCCCAAACTGGGAAGGCCCCTACAACATCACTCAAGTTATCAGAGAAGGGACCTACAAAATGAAGACTATAGATGGGCAAGAGCTAAAATATCCATGGCATTCTGATCATCTACGGAAGTATTATCACTAGTTGAAAGTCTGTTTTATATAATAAAGTAGTACTTGTTAGTCTTTTCCATTATTTTCAAGTAAAATAGGATTGCAGTTTCATGTAATCAGTTTCAGTTAATAAAGATTTAGTTTTCATCAATACTAATGACTAGCAAGACAAATGACGAGGAGCTCCTCCTCAGCATCAAAGGGATAAATTCCCACCAATTTACCCAAGACCTATGTCAAATGACCCTCCTTGGCATAAATTGGTAAAACATTCAAAAATTGCCTAATACCTACGACCGAACGACCCTCCTCAGCATAAAGAGGCAAAACATTCAAAAATTGCATAAGACCTATTACTGAACAACCCTCATCGGCATAAGAGAGGCAAAACATTCAAAAATTATCTAATACCTATGTTCGAACAACCTTCATCGACATAGAAAGGTAAAATATCAAAAAATTGTCCAAGACTTATTGCCGAACGACCCTCCTCAACATAAAGAGGTAAAACATTCAAAAATTTCCTAAGACCTATAACCGAACGACCATACTCGGCATAGAGAGGCAAAAAATTCAAAAATTGCCTAAAACCTATGACCGAATGACCCTCCTTGGCATAAGAGAGGCAAAACATTCAAAAATTACCTAAGAGCTATGTTCAAACTACCTTTCTCGACATAAAGAGGTAAAACATCAAAAATATTGTCCATGGCTTATTACCGAACGACCCTACTTGGAATAAAGAGACAAGTGCTAAAAAATTATCTAAAACCTATGGTTGAGCGACCTTCCTCGACATAAAGAGATAACACAAAAAATAATCCAAGTGTTATCCCGACCACCTTACTCGGCCTAAAGAATAAACTTGCAAATTATCAAAGTATTTAGACCGAACGAGCTTCCTCGGTTGAAGAGCTAAATACAAATAACGAGGAAACCTTCCTCGTCTTCTCAAGAAAGTTGGTTACTTAAGAAAAAGTATACAACGCTTAAATAAGTCAACATACATTCAAATATACAATCATTCAAGTCAAAAGTAGTTCATATTAAAGCAGTAAAGTAAAGACGACAATGAGATAAAGAAAATTCATTATATTGATATGAAGATTGGAGTATAAAGGGGACCCTATTACATCAACAAAAATAAAAGGCAAAGGATCCTCAAGCCTGATTGTCTCCCCTAAATAAATTGTCCTGCTCGGCGGCGGCGACGGCGGCGGGGATTATGACTTGATCAGCTTGGGCTTCCTCGGTTTGCCCCTCCTCGGCGTCCTCCTTCTCATCAGAAGCTTCCTCATCTTGGATTTTCTCTATTAAAGTATTGATGTTTTGAGGATCAACTGGAAGGGGGACCTATGCTTCTCGGCCTTCCCTGGCATCTTGGGCATCAATCACCCTAAGGTAATTATCAGAAAATGGCACCAAGGCATGACCAGACCGAGCAAGGTCATCATAAGCATCTTGCCATATGAGACGGACAAGCAAGCCTAGGTCTGCATTCAGCGTTGGGTCTACCAAGGCCCTTCTGGCTAAGTGGAGATAGCCATCAGAGTACATGGTGGCCATTTTCTCGGCCAAAGCTTGTCTAAAGGACTGACCATAAATTGAGAGATAGCCTCTGCAATTTGTATGGGCAAGATAGCCTCCAACTGCTTATATCGGGCATCATCTTCCTCGGTATTTGCCTTAAGCTCAGCAATGAGCTTCTCAATTTTAGCTTGCCTGGATTTGTTGGCTTCCTCGGCCTTAGCTTGAGCCGCCTTGGCCACCCTCTCTGCTCTCTCGGCCTCTGCCTTCGCCACCTTCTGGTCATCAACCGCGTTCATGAGGGACTTGAGCAGTTCAACCGCCTTGGCCAGGTCGGCCTTGTTTTTCTCAATCTGACGATCAAGGCATTGCTACAAGTCATCAGCTGCATTGCTCCTTATTGCCTCATAGGCAGTCACAGTTGCAAGCTACATAAACAAAGAAAAACATCAGCATCAGCAAAAAATCACAAGTGTTATGAAAACCGAAAGAGAAAAGTGAATGACGAGAAGGTTACCTTGCTGAGAAGGGGGCCTTTCCTATTGGCCAGATGATCCCTGCTCGGCTTTATATCAATAAATTGATCGAGCAAGTCCTCTTCCAAGGCTCGGTGGATAATTGGCTGGCCAAGCCTAAGCTTTGGGTCCCTCCTGGCCAACACATCTAAACCTTTGATGGTGGGGACCGTCCATTCTTTGGCCACCTTTTCAACCTCGACATAAGTCCTTACATGTTGGGCAGTGACCCCCGTGGAGGAAGAATCAACAGCAACCCTTTTCGAGGAGGGATCCTCCGGAATGACCTCAGTACTTGGCCTTTTCTGGCAAGGATTCCTTTGGGCAGCCTCTGGCCCCTCGACCTTAGTTAGACCGGTTTGCTCTAGGACCTCCTTGGCCTTAGGAACTACAGCCTGGGAGCTAGGTCCCTCTTCAGTATGAGCTTCTTGCCTGGCATTGCCTTCCTCGACAGAAGCTTCAACGCCCCCCACCAGCTTCGAGGGTAAAGCCCCAGCTTCCTTCGTGGCCAAAACGGCCTGTCTTTCCACGGCGTCAGAATGCCTCTTACTTTGAGTCGAGGAGCGTGACGTCCTCCTCTTCAACTTCACCAGAGTTTGGGGATCAATTATTTCCTCCTCCATCTTTTTGATCTGCTATTCATTTGGATCTCCCTTGGCCTCCAGAATGGGCTCCCTCGGTGAATGCATCTACGATCCTCCCATAAGTTGAGGGACCAGTAGGGCAACATTACTTCCTCTTCCCATCATGGATGCACAAATAAAAGAACAAGGGTCAAAATTTGGCCAAGGCAAACTTAAAGACGAGGACGAGGAAGCATCCCTCCTCGTCCTACCAATTAAAACTGAGGAGGGAGCTTTACCTAACAAAGGTCGCTTCAAATGGTCAGACTTTAAGAAATACAAGTTGATATGGTCAAGGATCTCAGTCCAACTGTGGAACAACATAACATTTGGGGATTCAACCTCTAGTCGGTCAATCCTAAACCGACTTGGGTAATGTACGTCGGTTCTAGGAGATTGGTACCTCGTTAGTATCTCCCTGATTTCGTTCAAACTTAACATCATCCATAGATCATTGATTCGTTGGTAGATCCTAAGATTTTGGGTGTGATAGCAGTAGAGGGCATTTGGATTACTTCTCCATATTCTTGCCATTTCTAAATACGAGGAAGACACAATATTGGTTCAAGAAAATCTTCAAGAACACCAGCAATGGCGACTTGAACAAAACCCACCAAGAACCCAGAAATTATGAAGTAAAATGTAGAAAATAGAAATAGAAGAAGAATTTTACCTGAATCGAAGATTGTTGAAGGAGATACGAACAAATTCAGAACACGAGCACCAAATATTGACTACAAAGCAAGAAGGCGATTTGCAGATTTGAAGCTTAAAGGGTCTCTCTCACTTGCAAATAGTGATAAAAGATTGAAAATAAGGTAGATTTTTTGCTTTTATACCCCGATCTAATCATGTTTGGGTCAAAAACCGGGTTAAAGGTGTCTCTCTCCCTCACCATAAATTCTCTAGAGGGTTCCAAAGGCAAATGTTCAGACCTCATAGATTGCGCCCATCATTGTCTATTTAACCGGCCGATAATGGGATGCCTCGTGATTCGTGAAAACCCATTTGTATCCGTTTAATCTGAGGTAGAGCACCACTTCCTCCTCGATATAGCCGAGCTAGGAGGTCGGGGGCCACTGAACGGTATAAACCGAGATATGAACGTGGATAATGGTCGGGCAAGGCCCAATGGATTGGGCCCAAAATATAATCCATACAAGTGTCAATTACGACAAATGGAGTGGGCCTTCCCTACCTTTGCTCATCATGCTTCCTCGTCATTCCCACTATGTCAACCTAGAAATAGAAGAGCAAATAATGACTAAGGCACATCAATTATACATATCGACAAGGTATATTCTCATATGCCGAGTAAGGCATCGAACAAGGCCGACCTAGGCCTCATTAGAAGACGAGGAGCTCTTACTCGGTCATCATTCAAGACAAGGAAATGGGCTTCCCTATCCTCACCTCTCTCTTCCTCGGCATCAACTCAGGTCGACCAAGCATCATATGCCGAGGAGCATGCCTACAAGGCGCACGTGCAGAATAATATTACCTAATCCTAATCAAACAAGGATTGTGGGTAGTTATAATCCCGCTAGGATTATAACATCATCACACAAAAATTTCTATTCAACATGGATTTTACAATCCTATGCCTATATAAATAAGGCATAATTCACATTATTTTGTTAACACATCTTTTGACTCTAAACTCTTGTCAATTGATTTCTCTCTCTAAACACAAATACTTACTCTCACGTTGGAGGGTATTCGCCGGTGAAGCCCCAACTTAGTTTACGTGTTTGTTCTTTTTTTCAGGTTATTCAATAATACATGATATAACCTGCCACTGGATTTGGGCTCATACGAACGTTTTTGGCATCATTATATTCCATTTTATACAAATAATATGAAATCAAATAAACTGTTAATACGTCCGTCCCAAAATAAATTACAAAAAAATCTATAAAAAAAAAACTTAGATCAAATTTGAAATTTTGTTGTCATTCAATTTTTTGTTTGGGATGGAGGGAATATATATTAATGGGATATATATCAACATTGTGAAAAATACATTACATATTGTACTTAGTTGATGTTCCAAACCAAGCAAAACAAAGAAACAAATGAGACATTGTTTGTAATGGCGGATTTTTCGGGTTTTCGTTAAACCACTAAAAATAATCATAATTTAACTGAATGAAAAGGAAAATCATTACTTACAGAGTAGAGGAGGTGAAGATGAAGAGAAAGGCATACCAGAAGTATTCAATTTACAGTAAAATTCACAGCAGAAAATACTTTTTTTTTATATGGTAAGGGATATAATATGAAGTACGAGAAGGAGAAGTAAGTAATTAAGGTATTATACTAAGAGAGTTAGAAGGGATTTAGGCTGCCATAGAGAGAAATTCTTCAAATTTTATTTCTCACTTTCAAACTGATACTTACAAATGAATGAACAATTGGGTTTTTATAACCCTGAAAAAGTAAAGCCCGACAAAATACTTAGCGTGAACAATGGGCCCTACCACTAACTTTACACTAAAATCGGTTTAAGTGTATGTCTCCAAGGAATGTCAAGAATTCTGGCCCTGAAGCTTTCAAAACTTCTGTATATCATTGTGTTTTCTCTTTTATCAACTCTGTTTAACAATTGTATATTCTTTTCTTCAAGAATAGATTTTTTTTGTTTTAAAATGTTGTTTTTAATCTGTAATTGTGTAGCTTGTGTATTTTTGCCAGATTATAACAACTATTCTTGAAGTTTAGTGATAAGTTCTTCCTGTGCTTTTATTGTTTGTTCAGGATTAACTTTTGCCATTTCTGAAAAAGTTCTAACTTCCTCAGGTTCTATAAAAAAATTGTTAATGCCAAATTGTTCACGTGCTGTGTTCATGGCATCTTAAAAACTATAAAAAAAAACCTTTATAAATGGGGTTTGGACATTGTATATATTTTTCTACTGTCTCCCATTTATTGAAAACTCCTATTTTAGTGCCCCTAAATATAACATAGTGTGTAAAAAAATTGTATTGACTTTTTTGAGATTTTTTGAGACTGTTCTAAAAAATAATATCCTAAAGAATTTAAAACTTGTACTTTAAGTGTAGAGGCATGTGGTAGAGTGTGTATATGCCAAAGATTATCTAAAAGACATTGTTGTTTTTCTGTTAAATCCATTCCTATAATAGGTCTGAAATTTTTTTCTGACTATTTGTGCAAACTCGTAAAGCATATGTACCAAAGGTGATTATTTTCTGTTGAAACTGTGTATTTTTTGAAGAACTTGGTCCAGCCTGTGAAAACTGTGAATTTATAAAATGTTATACCTCCATTTTAGGTCTAAATCCCTGAACTGGATTAGAATAAACTATAGGGTATGTAAAACTGTACTGTGGAACCTTGATATCCGTCTGTTCTGTGTTTTCCACCTTTACTTCCTCATTAGATGATATGCTCATTGATGAATTTTTCTTTGGTTGTATATGATGTATGACTCTTTTCTTCACTTTATCTATTTGAATGAAATAACATGTTCAAATTTCTAGATAACATGTCAGCAATTGTATTATTATTTCCTTTTACATGTTCAAAATTAATTTTATATCCACTACCTTGCATAATATTTTGTAAATTTATTCATCTTGTTCTATTAACCTTTCTACTTTGATCGTTCTTTATGAACCTAACTATTGCTTGGTAATCTGTTCTAACTGTAAACTCTTTATTTAAAAAGATTTTGAATTTTTCTAAAGAATTTATTAAAGCTTGTATTCAAAATCTAAACTAGTCCAATTTAAACCTATTTTACTAAAGTTTCTACTAGTATAAGAGCAAATTTTTTCATTGTCTTTTGGACCATATTTATTAGGTTTACAAAGAAGAACAACTCCCCATCTTTCTTTACATCCATTTGTTTCAATAATAATATAATCTATTACCAAGGGTAATTCTAATGGTTTAATGTTTTTAACTACTTCTTTATTGTTTTTACTAATTTAATATCTTCTTTGTTAAAATGTCTTTGTCCACTCTTCGTGGTTTTACTATAGAGAGGTTCTACTAATTTTGATAGATTAGGAATAAATTTTCTGGCATAATTAACTAATCCTAAGAAGGCCTGTATTTGTTTTAAACTTTCAAACTTTTCTTGAAACTCAATAATTTTTGTTGAAATATGTGGTTTTAATTCTATTTTTTCATTTCCTATTTCTAGTCCTAGAAAATATATTTTTCTTTTAAATAATTCCATTTTCTTTTTTGAAATAACTATACCATGTTTTTAGATCTCTTTAAAAACTTGTTGTAAATGGTTTTCATGGTCTTTAATTGTTTAACTGGCTACAAGTATATCATCAATATATACTAGACAGAAGTCATAATTTAAGAATATACTGTCCATAAATCTTTGAAATATAGATGGAGCATTCTTCAGTCCAAAGCTTAGAACATTCCACTCATACTGTCCTTCAGGACATGTGAAAGTTGTCCAAGGTTTAAACTGTTCTTCTAATTTTAGTTGATCATATCCTGATTTAAGATCAAATTTTGAAAATATCTTTTTTCTTTGTATAAGATTTATTAATGAATCTTTATTCGGTATATTATACCCATCATCCTCTGTGTTAACATTTATTCTTTTGTAATTGTAAATTATTCTAGCTTTACCTCTTTTAATTTCACTATTATTTCTAACTATAAAAGCTGCTGATCTATGAGGACTTTCAGATTTTCTGATTAACTTTTGTTCTATCATTTCTGGTATCTGTTTTCTAAATTCCTCTTTATCTAATGGGATGTATTCAATATTAGCTGTTCTAATTGTAATATCAGGGTTTTTTAATATAAATTTGCATGTATATGTAATTTTAGATTTTGTAATATCATCTCCTATTAATTCTATTTTTTCTAAATGTAAAATTATTGGATGATTAGTATTTTTTGTTATATCTACTCCCTTTTCTAACTCTTGTGTTAAAAAATTGCCTAATAACTTTAGGGTTTCATTCTCAACATAAACATTTGTTTTTGAAATGTGGCGTAAAAAGTCTAAATTACCTTGTCCACCATGCTTTTGTGCCAACTCTGATGTTTGATGGTATCTAAGTGTTGGTATGCTATAAGTATGTTTACTGAGTGTAATATAATTTTTAGTAATTGTTATAGCATCTTGTAATCCAAGAATAAAATTTAATCATAATATAAAGTCTGTCGATTTAACATATTCTGGACTTATGTTAACATGTGGAATATCATATTTCAAACTATAATTACCTGAGAAATCTAAAAACTGTATTCCTATCGGTTCAATATAATGTGTTATAGTCATTAACCTATCTTCTATCGTTCGTGTTATAATTTATAAGCGAGTTATTTTTTGTATTGCGGTGGTACCAAACTATTTGATATAACGCTTTAAGTGGCTCCTGTCTCTAATAAAGCTGTTAATTCTAAGTATTTATTTGAATCTAACCATAACCTACATTGTAAATTTATCATATTTGTTGTACCTTTTGTTTGTATTAATGTATGATCTGTTGACATTTTGTTTAGTTCAACGTCTTCAATTTTTGTTTCTTTTAATCAATTACATCTTCTATATATTTTAGCTTATTTTCTATATTATCTATCGTTAAATTATGCAATTCTGTTATAACTTCCAAATTTTCCATTTTTTTGTTAGTAACTCTATGTTTATCCTTTTTAATGATTATTTTTCTATATTCATATTTAAATCATAAAGTGATTTAAGACATAAGTAACAAATTTCTTTAAAACAAATGTTACAGTGCGATCTTTTCTCTATGCAAGGAAAATACCCGCAACTAAAGCATTTAATATAATTATTTCCTCTTTTACTAATCCATTGATGTTCACATTCTTTTTCCGTGTTCATATATGTATAAGTAATTTTAGTTAGCTATTTATCTTCTCCATCACTACTATAGATACTATAAATTGATTTGTTATCTGAGTCTTCTGTGTTTATGGTTTCTATTTCATAGTCTCCTAATTGTTCTATTAAATTACTTCATTCTGTATTTTTATTTTTATTAGGACATCTATTAGCTAGATGTTTCTCATCTCCGCATATAAAATATTTACATTTTCTAGTTTGTGGTTTTCTGACATATTTATTTTTATATAAGGTTTATAATCTTTCTTATATGTTGTACTTCTACGTAATTTCTTTTTTGTTTTATCGTATTGTCCATAGGCTTGTAGTGTATATATTGTTGTTTTACAAAAGGCATAAGCACTCTTTTTTAATTGTTCCTATAATGTTACTCCTTTTCATTTATCTTCTAATATTGTAAATGTGTATCCAATCCCTAGGTTTTTTCTTTAACTAAACTGTTGTTTCAAGGACTCATGTATATTCCTTCCTAAATCTCTTGGTAATTTTATAAAATAATTATCACATAATTCATCATTCATAGCATGTCCTGTTTGTGATAGTAATCTAGTAAAATCTAGTGTAAATTTGTTTATATACTTCATATCTGCTATACTTAATTGTTCTAAGTTTCTAATAGTTGTATCTTGTATTAAAATTGTATTTTTCGCTGGATCTACTCCTAATATGAAGGTTCTTATTTGGCTTGTGAAATTGTAAGGATTATCACCTAATGCTTTTAATCTATTTACTTCATCAGGATCTTTCACTTTTTTACTTTGCCATATTCCTAAGACTATAGGTCCTAATGTTGTTTCTAGATACGAAAACATGTCCATGCTGTCTTTTTTATTAGTTTCTCACATTCTTACAACTTTTTGTTCCCATGTAAGTATTTCATCTACCCAAAGTTGTTGTTTTTGTTTTTCCAGTAATAGCATATTTTCGCTATATATGTTTTCTATAGGCAACCTATTACATTTTCCTTTATAACTTGATTCTCCTGTATATTGTTTAGATGGTTGTGTCCAATTTTCTGTTCCTATTACGTCTTCTGTTGATGTACCAGGTTCTGACCATTCTACTTTTGGTCTTTTATGAGTGTTTGCTATATTTTGATTCATATATACTTGTTCTTGCTTATAAAAGTCTGATAGCATTGTTTTTCCTTGTTGTATATTCTCCACTAAGGGCAAATTATAAAATTCTTGCAATTTTTTATAACTATCTTCATATGTTAATCCTAACTCTGTGATACAGTCTATTATCATATCATCTACTTCTTCTCGAATATTTAATTCTGTAAATTTTCTATTTATTATTTCTTCAAGTGTTTTCTTTGTCTCTTCTATTTTAAAACCCGTAGAGGGTTCTTCATCTAGATAGTCTATTATGCTAAAATCATTTTCTTTTCTTTCAAAATCATCAAATCCTAAATTAATTATAGTGTTATTATCTTCTTCATCTGTATCGTAAATAGGTTCTGTATCATATTCTGTATTGATAAAATTGTATTTCGTTTTTGTTTCATCTTCGTCTTGTTTTGTAGTTTCTTTTTTAAAATTCACAAATCTTAAACTTTGTAATCCATCTACTCCTTCATATATATAACTTTGTTTTGGTACTAATATTCCATTGTTCTTTTCTTTCATATCGTCTAAAGACCATTCAAGTCCTGCTAATTTTTCTGGATCTATTTTAATTGGATCTATCATTTGTATAGATTTTGAGGCTATTGTATTTACAATTCCGTCTATATTAACTTTGTATTTCATACCAGTTCTATTACTGGCTTTTCCTAATGTTCCAATACTTATTAGAATATTATTTCCTTCGTAATTTCCGTAACCTTTAGTTTGTAGTGCAATTTTAATATTTTGTAAATCTTTAATGTCTTTTAGTATTCCTGGTGTAAAATAAAACAAGGATTTCGGCTTAAATCTATTACCATTCCTGATATAATAGCTTTCTTTAATTCTGTTTTCCAAGATTTGTCTAACAATAATGCTAATAACTTTGTTCCTAAATCTTTTCTCCCTAACGCTTTAATTCCAATTACTATTAATCCCATATGTGCAAAATGTTTTCCAGATCGTTTAATTTTTTGTATTGTTTCTGGTGAAAATAAATCTATTGTAACTGTTCTATCTACAACCCTAAGGCTTTCTTCTCTACTACTACGTATCAAGACTGTATTAATATTTAACCTTCCTGTTTGGAATAATATCTTAGGGTTTAATATGTCTAATTGGTGTTGATTGTATAAATCTATGTTTCTATCCAAATCTATTTCTTCTTCTATTTGAATAGATTGTTGGTTACAGGCGTAGAACCAGATCCTCTTCTGATTATTCTATTAATAAAAGCATGCGAAGTAACAATATCCTGTATATTACTTGTTGAATTTCTAGATTCCTGTAGTGTTCTACTTCTTCCCAAAAATTGTGGATTCATTTTCTTGGCAACCAGTGTGTATAAGGTATTGGTGTTCTCTTTATATTTACTTCTTTTCCCAAGCTTAATTTATTAATGCCACTAATTATCTTATCTAAGTCTTGTTCTATATTTGTCATACTAGACTGAGGTTCATTCTAAGATCTAAAAGACTAAGACAGGCTTGATTTGTGACAGTATGTTGTAAGTCCACTTTCTTGTCAAGAACCTGATTAGGTGAAGATTAAGGAAAGATTTCTATCCTGATATTAGTCAGAGGATATGATGAAATTTTTCGGAGTTGTTTAAACTATCTTTTTGTATACATTGGCTTTTAATTTTCAGTAATTGATTTATGTTTTTAACTTTAAGGGATATATAAAAATTTTCTGAAAAAAGGAGTTTAAGGATTAAGGGAAAGTACTAAGAGATCGGAATTCTTCAAATATTGATTTACCAACCTCATCTGTCGCTTTAAAACGATTAGAATTTTTGAATTTAGAATATAACGAAACTTTGGAACAAAATAATACATCATTAGATCATTATAGTTTTATTTGTACTTTTAAACGAAAATTTAAATATAGTTTGCATACAGAAAATACACATTTTAACGGTTTAACAGACTTAATTATAAATTTAGCTAAATATCTTGAAAAAGAATCAAAAGCTAATAAGAGTATTTTAGAAAAAAATAGCTAACTATACATTTAAAAAGACAGAATTAGCAAATAAGTTAATAGAAAATATGGGTTATGTAAAAGAACAAAATAATCAAATTATTAAAGAATTAAAAGACATAAAAAAGAATTTACCAAATAAACAAGAAATTTAACAGTTAAGTTATCTATTAGAAAACTCAAAACCGAAACAAATTGAAATAGAAACTAAAAGTTTAGTTCATAAAGTTGAAAAACAAGCTATAGACTTAGAAAATATATTAAAAACGGTTAAACATATTTGAAATAGCCCGGATCCGAGAAGGCTTCGCAGCCCCGGCATCTGGCATCTTTCGCGTTGGAGCGGTGTCTCGCCGTTTTGTTTTCGCATTTGTAGAGTCGCCACGCCGTTTTTATTAAGCCCAAAACATTGAAAAAGGGCATCAGTTTAAAGATAATTTTAAACTGTTTTTGTGTGATGAGATTTTGAGTTCGGAGGTCAGATGACTCCTCGGGAAGAGAATATTAGAATATTAGAGCTCACCCGAGTAGCCTCGTAAAACGAGTCTTTCGGATACCCCTAATATTCTTTAAATGTTGTGTGTGTGTGTGTGCTTTTAAAAATGCATGCTGTATCGGATGTCTACATTGTATGCTATGTATGGAAATGTATTGAAATAGTAATGGAAGGAAGCCTTACCAATGTTGGTTCGTGTCTATCTTCCGCTGGGGAATAGTGTTTGAGGTCGGAGTAGCGTTCCGGTACGGATCTGGATTGCTTCGGGAGGGGCCGATTGTCTGCGGACAGAGTTTCGGCGTGAGTTGATGTTGCAGGCTGCGTTCGGGCAGAGGTTCGGCGTGCGTGGGGATCGTCGGGATCACTCGGGCAGAGGTTCGGCGTGCGTTGTGGTGGCAGGAGTCACTCGGGCAGAGTTTCGGCGTGGTTTGGGATCGTCGGGATCACTCGGGCAGAGGTTCGGCGTGTGTTGTGGTGGCAGGAGTCACTCGGGCAGAGTTTCGGCGTGGTTTGGGATCGCCGGTTTGACTCGGAAAGAGCCGGGACACCGTGGAAAGACCAGGCAAGGCCTCGGAGTACCACGAGGGGCCTCAGAGTACCTCGAGAGTGCCTCGGGGCAGCGCGGGAGCGTCGCGGGAGCGCTCGGGGAGGCTTCGGAGCACCACGAGGGGGCTCGGAAGGCCTCGGAAGGATCCGAAAGGGGCCGGGAATGCCTCGGAAGGACTTAGAGGGGAAGCCAGAAGGCCTAGGGAGGAAGAGAGAAGTGGGAGGTGTGTCAAAATGAGGAGGGGGAGCCCTCTATTTATAGTGCCGGATTTGGTGCAAAGAGGTCCGTACGGACCTCCACAGTAATCCAAGATTTTGGTTTTCCTCAATTTGAGGGAATCTCGTGATGATGGAGGAATATTTGCAATTATGGTGTCCCCGAGCAATAAGGTCCGTACGGACCATCTTGCATGCAAAGAGGTCCGTACGGACCAACTAAGCATGTGGGTAATCATTTCTTCCGGATTTGAGGGAATATTGTGGACTTTAAGAAGATTCGCATTATGACAACAAAGAGGTCCGTACGGACCAATATTGCTTTCCTAATTTTCTGAAAATTCCCGAAAGGTCCTTTTGTCCCTTTTTATCCCAGGAAGGCTCCTCCCTTGGTTTGGTTGGGGGTTTAGAGAGGTTTTTGAGTGAGAGGGGTCGTCGAGACCGTGTTGATGAGTGCGGTGTTTCCCGTGTGTTTGAAAGGGTGTGATCCAGTTGGGGTACTTACGAAGCCCCTCGACGACGTCACTTATGAAAGAAGTGGGGTCGCCGATAAGATAAGGGTCCTAATCTGGATCGCGTGCTGGGAGAGGAAGTGACCGTGGAGGTCAGTGTGAGGACGTGGTGGTGTCCTTTTGTGTGACCGCATAGGTCAGTAGGCTGGACCCTGTGATAGGATTCCTACGTATCCCTGGCGGGAATCAAGCCTGGTCGTAGTTCGGGTGTGGGGTGAGTGTTTTGTGAATGCGGGCGTGGTGGTGCCCTGAAGTGTCGTGTGACCGCCGAGGTCAGTTGTAAGGACGTGGTGGTGTCCTGGGTGACCGCATAGGTCGATGGCTGGACCCTGTGATAGGATTCCTACGTATCCCTGGCGGGAATCAAGCCTGGTCGTAGTTCAGAGGTCGTGAAATCTGTGAGTGCGGGCGTGGTGGTGCCCTGAAGTGTGGTGACCGCCGAGGTCAATTGTGAGGACGTGGTGGTGTCCTGGGATGGAAATTTTACGATTTTCCTAATCGGGTGGTTTAAGGCCTTCCGGGCCGGGGATAGTGATTTGGGAGGTTTATACGGTCTTCCGGACCGAGTGGTTTAAAGCCTTCCGGGCTAAAGATAGTAGTTTGGCTGATTTATACAGTCTCCCGGACTGAGTAGTTTAAAGCCTTCCGGGCTGGAGGTAGTATGAAGACTTGAGTCGTCTTCTGGTTGCAGTTTGCCATGCGTGAGGACTTTGAATCGTCTTCTGGCGGCGGTTGGTGCCACGCTGGAGGACTTTGAATCGTCTTCTGGCGGCGGTTGGTGCCACGCTGGAGGACTTTGAATCGTCTTCTGGCGGCGATTGATGTTATGCGCGAGGACTTTGAATCGTCTTCTAGCCGCAGTTGATGTAATGCGCGAGGACTTTGAATCGTCTTCTAGTCGCATTTGTGGTTATGCGCGAGGACTTTGAATCGTCTTCTAGCCGCAGTTGATGTTATGCGCGAGGACTTTGAATCGTCTTCTAGCCGCAGTTGATGTAATGCGCGAGGACTTTGAATCGTCTTCTAGCCGCATTTGTGGAGGCATGGCTGCCTTGTGCTTTGATTTCGAGAGGCGTAGATGCCTTTGTGTTTTCGCATGTTAAGTAGAAGGTTGGACTTACGATGACTGCCGGTGCTTGCGTTGCCGTTGAAGTGGGCAAGGATGACGGTCGGTGATTGCTTCACCATTTGGCATTTTGGAGGCGCTTCGTGCCTTGGGACTTGTACTCGGAGGTGTTGGCTCCTTCTTGTGCTTGTTTTGCCGTTGAGTGGGCAAGGATGATGGTCGGTGCTGGGGATATGCAGTCTTGTATGACTTCCCTTTGACTTGTTGGGGGAGGAGCTCGGGCTTACTTTGATGGCCGGTGCTTGCGTTGCCGTTGAAGTGGGCGAGGTTCGGGCTTACACTGACTGCCGGTGCTTGAATTGCTGGGGATGCATGACCTTGTAGGGGCCCTTTTCTGTTGGGAAGATGACTTCGGACCTTTTTTTTTGAGGGCCAGTGGTTGAGTTGTCGTTGAGCGTTTTGGAGGCGTCTTGTGCCTTGATATTCGTGCTGGGAGGTGTTGGCTCCTTCCTGAATTGCCGTCGGGCGTTTTGGAGGCGTCTCGTGCCTTGATATTCGTACTGGGAGGTGTTGGCTCCTTCTGGAATTGCCGTCGGGCGAGGACCGGTCTTACGTTGACGACCGGTGGTTGAATTGCCGTTGGAGTGGGCGAGGATCGGGCTTACGCTGACTGCCGGTGGTTGAATTGCCGTTGAAGTGGGCGAGGACCGGTCTTACACTGACGGCCGGTGGTTGAATTGCCGTTGAAGTGGGCGAGGACCGGTCTTACGCTGACGGCCGGTGGTTGAATTGCCGTTGGAGTGGGCGAGGATCGGGCTTACGCTGACTGCCGGGGATTGAATTGAAGGGTTAGGGACCATTCTGCACTTGGATTTGCTAGAAAAGGCCTTAGGACAGCCAGGGGCAAAGATTATAAGGGCAGGAAAGTAATTTGGCCACCCCTTGCAAAGAGGTCCGTACGGACCAACCTGGCTGCAAAGAGGTCCGTACGGACCACCTTGGTTTTTTGCAGTTCCCAGATTTTGACCGGGTTAAAAAACCGAGGCATCCCCTTCATTTCCCATTTCCAGTTCGTGAACCAGGCGAGAGAGAGAGAGAAAAAATCCTCCATTGTTAACCAAAATCAACAAATTTTTGCTTGAATTGCTTGCCATGGCTGAAGGATCTCGAAGGAGTCGTCGTCAACGCAGTCAAGAGGTGGTCGAGCAACGGATGGAGCTTCAAAGAAATTGGATCTCGTTCGTTCCATCTTCGAAGAACCCGGATGTCTTGTATCCGAATCCGGAGGTGCACAATCGTCGCTCTATGAACGTCGGGAAGGTAAGAAATCCGTCCGTTTGATTCCCTCGTCGAATTTTTGAATGCTAGAACTAGGTTTTAGTTTTTCGCATTTTTGAATTTTGTTATTTTTATGCCTTTTGCGAAATTCTTGATGAATTGTTGAAAATGGACATGTAAAAATTGTGGGTATGTGTATTTTGTGCAGAAATGTGTAGATTAGCTTTTATTTGTGAAAATAAAGTGCCTCTCTAATGAAATGCATGCTTTGGTGTTTTGTACCGTATGCTATTTATGTATGTACATTATGAGAAAAGTTTGTCGTGTAGTGACAATTTTTTGTGAAAAAATGTGACATGTGCCGTGTTTTGTGACGGGTTTTGTCTGAAAGTGTGTGCCGTGTAGGGACGGATTTTTTTTTTTTGAAAAACGTGTTATGCATATGTGACGTGCCGTGTGTGCCATGTTTTTGGGTAACGGACTTTGTGGGGAAAAATATGTGCAATATGTGCCGTGTTTTTGTGACGGGTTATATGTGCCTTTGCCGTGTTGGGACGGACTTTTTTGAAAATGTGTCGTGTAGGGCTTAATCCCGCTTGGAGAAAATGTGTACAGTGTGTGCCGTGTTTTTGTGACGGATCGCATGGGAAAAATTATATGTATATGTGAAAATTATGTGCAATGTGTGCCGTGGTTTTGTGACGGGTTATGTTTTTCATGCGCTTTCCGTGTTTTGTGACGGACTTTTTGTGCCTTTGTTTTATATTAAGTACCGTGATTGACGTACCTTTGCTGTGTTTACCCGCAGGATGCGGGGCTTATGGCCGGGAAGGCCAAGAGGATGAAGACTTCGGGGGATCGCTCGAGGCCGTTGTTGAGCCGCGTGGCGACGGATGCCCGATATTTCCGTGGATGGTAGGCCGAGTCCCGTGGAGGCCGGGTCTACGCTTCGGCCCGGGGGTGTTCGTCGAGAACCCGGCCGGAGTTTCGATACGAGGAAGAACAAGAGCGTCTTCCTTGGCCTTTCGAGTACCGGTGGGATACCACCCACACCTTCCATCCGAGCCGGGGAGAGGTGATGGTGACGCCGGACCGACTTTTACGTTGACACGGGCTTTCCTTCAAAGGAGGGCCGTACGGTGGAGAGATATGATCTCCGATGTTGTGTTGACCGGAGTTCTTTGGGCTTTGAGCCTCGTCCTCGCAGGGCCCGGCATCTTTGTATAGCGATGTGGAGCCGTGAGGATCACGTCCGGCATTGGGGCCTATGTCCGGTACCAGGCCGGAGTGGCGCGGAGCACCGGCGCGCTCCTTTTGTGGTATGCACCGTCCGAGACTTTGTTCTCGAACCACGCGACCGCGGCTCCCTTTGCTCCTGCTGGAGAGCTTGATTGATCCGGATAGGGTCTCGTGATATTGCTTGGGGCGAGCGGGCTTGGGCGAGCTCTACTTCTCCTCGGACCGGTTTAGCCGGGTGTGGCCCAATTCATTGGCTGTTTGACTTCGCTTTGGAGGTATGAGTTTATTGCCGCTTTTGATTTAGCAACTTGTCTTTTCTCCGTTTCTTTTGCACCGAGCCTTTTCTCTGCTTTTTGTCACAAAGTGTGGTTTTATGAGGTTTTCCAAGGTGTTTCCCGTGGGATAGAGATCCCGGGCCGTTGCCGCGTACCCCCGCTATGTCGGGCTGGGCTCGTACGGCGAGGAAGAGGAGGACCAGCAGGGGGAAGCTCACCATCGCCTACGGGGATGTGCAGGAGCGTCTGGAGAGGGGTAGCCCGGAGGGGTTCATTTTGTTCCCGTGGGCTCGGTATGAGGGTGATGAGTTCGAGGGGGCTCCCGAGGTGACAGCCACGCGGAAGATGCCGCGGGGCTTGACTGCGATGTTATGTATCCTGGGAGCGGGTCTTCTCTGGCAAAGATGGCCCCGGTGTGCTTCCCGTGGCTCCGAGGGACCCTCCCTTTGGGATGCTTGATTCCCGGGACATGGACGTGCTCGATTTTGAGAGGTACCTTGGCGGTGTGGGCGCCGAGGAGTTCATCTTGTATGGAGAGGAGTACGGGGCCTTCGTGAGGAGGAAGCTGAGGACGCCGCAGTACTCGGCGAGGAGAGAGAGGCCGGCCCGCAGCTCCCCTGCAGGTTCCGATGCCGGGGTCGGATTTCACGTATGTCCGCGGGGACGGATCGAGGAGGAGGTGTCTCGTACTGTCGTTCCCGAGCAGTTCTCTCCCGCCGCATACAGTGGATCCCGATAGATCGGTGAGTGTGCCGACTCTTTTCCATCTTGGCATCTTTTCGTATTTTTCTCTTTTGTTGTTGAGTATAACCGTATTTGCCGAGCGTTTCCTTGGCTGCTTGTTGGTGCAGTCCCGGGAGAGCCTATGATATGCCGACTCGCCGTTATGTGGCGACGAGGTCGTTGCGAAGAAGATGGCATCGAAGATATCTTGCCGGGCTCGCGACGCGTGCCGCCGCACGCAGCCTATGCCTTCGAGGCATTCTCAGACGTTCCTCCGCCTAGAGCCGAGCCTGAGCCGCAGCCAGAGGGACCTTCGAGGGCGGCATAGCATGGATGCCTGGACATCTTCGGGAGCTCCGCAGTGGCCTTCGAGGGAGCACCCTTTTATCGCTCATTCCTCCGCATGGCGCACAGTGGCGAGGGTTCCTCAGAGCCTTCCTTCTTCGATCCTTTCGCCGGATTTGATCCTTCGGATTACTTTTCGTGGGAGCCTCCCGGGGTGCTCTATTCGACGACGAGGATGTGACGGGCGAGTTCGCCGGGATGCCCGACTTTTCTCTTGGAGGACCTGGGCGAGGATGATGATGCCGAGGAGTCCGATTAGTATTCATTTGCTTTCCCTCTTTTCATATCTTTTTTTTTTTTGTTTAGCAAATGTACATTTGATGTACCTGTAATAAAACACTCGTATTTGCACGACAAACAGTATTTTATTTTAAGATGTAATGTCATTTTTGTGATCCCCGGGACTTGTCCTAGAAATTGTTGCTATTATTATATATTTTTGTGCATGCCACGTGAGCCGAGAGTGCGCCATGTGTAGTAGTATGTTTGCCTCCGAGAATGGCTTTCGGCCAAACAGCCGCGCTTTTGGAGCAAGGTCCCCGCTCGAGACAGCTGGTTGTCAGACCTCCAAGCTTTGTCGGGAAAATGGGTTCTCGTTTTGCAAGGAGGTCCGCACGACATACTTAGCATGCAAAGAGGTCCGCACGGACCAACCTTGCTTTCGGGAAGGACATAAATGCTTTCCAAAAAGGTTCCGTTCTTCCCCATTTCCCCATTTGCACCATTTTCGAGCTTTCTTCCCATTTTCTCTCTAGGGAACCTCCATTTTTGCCATGGATTCTTCGTACGTCCCTAGAATTTTGCCGAGGCTTTCAAGGCAGAGAGGCAAGCACACTTCCTTGAGCAATTGAAAACGTGGATGCGGCGCCGTATGAGGCATCGTAGACGGGCTTTCGAGGTAAGGTTTCGTCTTTGCTCGATTTGGTCTTTTAAGGAGTTGGTTCCCGATCGGGATTTGCGGGCCGCCGCGAAGTTCGGGATGTTAGGAGGCACGTGTATTGCTTCTCCTACAATGAAATGGTGCCCACTTTTGAGGATTTTCGGCTGATTGGAGGGACCGGAGGTGGAGGCCATCTCGCTTCCTTTGATTGGTGGTGCCGTCGGCCAGCGTGAAGCTTCGTGCTTTCTTCGTACTTCGTTGGAAGAAGTGCAGGCATGATCCTTGATTCGGGTCATATCGACATTTCCGAGTCCGCCGGAGCGGTTCATGGCCGATGATGAGAGTGACGTCTCTTGGGATGCATTTGCCTTGTGCGTGATGGCGACGCTTTTCATGGTCGCCTCCTCGCATTTGTGGATGGCGCTTGCTAGATGTGGTAGGGCACCGGCAGAGCCGGAGAGGATATTGTCCCGCTGGTGCCGGGGAGACTCTTCATGGTATCGACCGTCCGCGACCGGGGATCGGCTCATGAGAGGGGGAAGCCCCGCTTTGCTCACCTTGTGGCCGCGAGAGAGACTTCAGCCATGCCCGAGGCTCCGACGTCGCTTAGCCCGTGGTCATTTGCTCGCCGACCTCTTGTGTCGATACGGATCACCCGCCTGGGAGAGATGGATGGCACAGCCTTGGTACGCATCGATCCGCCGGTGGGTTCCGCATTGGAGGATTGAGACTAGGAGGATCTCGCAGAAGGGTCCTACGTTGTCGAGTTCCAGGTTTGTCTTGGTCCTCCTTCTATATTCCGTCGCTTGTTTCCCGGCAAGCTTGGGATGAAGCAGAGCCTTTGTTGGTCGGGATGACCTTGCTACCGCGGAGGTAGTTCCTCTTTGTATGGCGCCTTCAGTGCCTTCTTGTATTTTCCGGGAGGGTATGGAAGTATTCCGCTTTCCCTCCCGCGGTACTCCTTAGACGTCGGGAGAGTGTTGTATTGACGACTCGCACCGGCCCGGTATGAGCAAACAGGTGTTGGGCCCCAAGTGGTCTTGGAGAGCAGCGTGTAGCGATTCTGGGACCCGGCTGCCGTAGTAGCTATTGCCTTAGGAGTGCCGAAGCCCGTCTCGACCCTTTCGATGTGACGGGAGACACTTTGTTTGACTACGAGACTAGAGTTGACCGACCGACAGGAGAGGTCCTCTTTGCGCACTCACAGGAGGAGATCCGAGCCGAAGCACCTGCGAATGAAGCCCCGAGAGCTACCGGATTGTTTGACTCTACTGGGAGGACCCCGATCTCTGACCGAGAGACGCAGAGTTGGTTCACGTGGAGCGAAAGAAGACTCGCCGGGGACGCAGGGAAGAAAGGAAAGAATGGCGAGGGACAAGCGCAGATGGCGCGGAATGACCTCCTAGGTATCCATTCATTGCATTTGCAAACACATTATTAGTTAAATGTATTAAGTCAGTTTTTTAGCATGTTGTGAACTTGAGAGTAGACCGTGCTTGAACTCATCAAGAAATGTTGTAACCGTTAGTGATTTGTGATTTACTTTTAAAGCTTTGTCGAGACGCAAGATCTCTTGTTTGCCTTTGCTTTTGTGCACTTTGTCGGCGTCCATCTGACTTTTCTGTTGCATTTGCGGACCGAAGCAGCTGGGCCATGACGGCAATCCCTTTGCCGAGGCTTTCGTGCTTGGCCGAGAGGTTGAATGCTCCCTCGACAAGTCGTTTTGACGGTCTTTTTCGTAGCTTCCTTGCCTCTTGTTGGCGCGTCGGCTCTTGACCTCTTTTCGCAGCCTTCGCTTGAGCTTCTTTTATTTATTGTTTTTTTTTGTGAGCCCTCGCTCGAGCTCTTTTTTTTTTTGTTTTTTTTTTTTTTTGTGAGCCCTTGCTCGAGCTCTCTTTTTTTTTTTTTTTTGAAGCGCGTGAGGGCGAAGACAAGCCCCGGCTTGGAAGCGTACATGAGCCACCGTTTGATGCCGAGCGACCCTCGGATGTCCTTTGATGTTGCGCGCCATCGTTTGACTTGGTCAAGGTGACCGGGGGCGTGTTCTTGAAAAGTGCGTAGCTTGATGGAGGTCTTGATTGACATTCAAACTTTTGACTTTTTGTGTATTTTTAGACCGGACCAATTAAGGTTGCCTACGTTCCCTGACTAGAGGGCTCAGTGTCCGCGTAGTTCGACACTACATGGAGTGCCAAGAGATGCACAGCTTGTTCTTCTTTAGGCGAAGTATCTCGCGAAGTTTGCTTCCGCTGACCGGATCTCACGAAGGGATTGCCGCCTAGGTCTCGTCGCCTTCATGGCGCCTCCGGAGAAGATCTTTTGAACCACGAAAGGGCCGATCCATGTGGGTTCCCATTTTCCCAAAGTGGGTTGGTTCGAGTGGGAGGCTTTTCTTTGAGTACAAGGTCACCTTCCCCGATGTCTCGGGATTTGACTTTCTTGTCGAAAGCTCTAGCCATCCCGCTTTGATAGGCTCCGGACGTGTTCCATGGCCTTTAGTCGTCGCTCGTCTAGCAGAGCCAATTCGTCATGTCGGCTTCTGAGCCATTCGACTTCGTTGATGTCATTTTCCAAAGAAGACTCTGAGTGAGGGAATTTCAGCTCGATGGGAAGGACCGCTTCCATCCCGTATGTCGTGGCAAATGGGGTTTCTCCCGTGGTCGTTTCCGACCGACGTGCGGTAGCCCCAAAGTGCAAGGTGCAGCCTTCTGCCAATCTCGTCCCTGGTGGTCATTTTTCGGATGATCCGTTCGAGGGTTTTGTTTGTCGCTTTCCACGGCGCCGTTTGTTTGTGGCCGGTAGGGAGAAGATTTGTGGCGTGTGATCTTGAATTCGCCAGCCGTCGAATTCCCCTTCGAAGTGTGAACCATTGTCTCGATATGACCTCATTTGGGATGCCGTATCGGCAGATGATGTTTTCCTTGGAGGAAATGCGCGACCTTCTTGGAGGTGAGTACCTTGTAGGACTTGGCTTCGACCCATTTGGTGAAGTAGTCGATGGCTACTAAGATTGAACTCGCGACCGCTGCCGCCGAAGTGAGCGATTTTCCCGATGACGTCAATTCCCCAAGTGGCAAAGGGCCAAGGTGTAGTCATGCAAGTAGAGATCGTGGGGAGGTAGATGATTGAGGTTGGAGAACCGCTGGCACTTGTCGCAGCCTTTCGACAAAGTGGATGCACCGCTCCACGGAGATCCAAAGAGTAGCCCATCCCGAGAATGATTTGCATCGTGGCTCGGGCGTTCATGTGGGGACCGCAAGCCCCATTGTGGACTTCGTGCTCATGAACTTGTTTGCTTCTTCTTGGTCATGCAACAGTAGGAGTGGCCCATGGTAGCGTTTCTTGTATAGCATGTCCCCGAGGATGACGAAGTGAGAGGCGAGGCGTTTTAGTGGCCACGATGCTCTTGGTTTTGACTCCCTTCGTGTGTGGGTCTTCCTTGTTCATGAAGGTGGTTTCCCGCTCTTGAGGTATTGGAAGATCTCGTTCAGGCCGGAAATGGCGTCGGACTTCAAGCGCCTCTTTCGCTCTTCAAAGAATCTTGCAAATCGTTGTGATTAAAACCTTCTCGGCATTGGGCCCGGTTTTTCTCTCGTTTGACAACATGCTTAAAGATGTGCTTAATGTATTGTTCGCTTAATGTGTCTCGCTTTCTTTATCAAGTGAATCGTTATTAACCTGCTTGTGTGTTAGTTAATTTATCGCTTGTTAAAGATGCAATGAGAGGATACTTAAAGATCGAAGCATTCATTAAGAGCATACGGGAATACATTATTGGCAATGAGTTCGTAATCTTCCGGCGTGAGGCCATCGATGACTCGAGAGACTCAAATTCAAAGCTAATGGACTCGTGGATGAGTTTTGACACTAGACTCTAGGACTCGAGGGTCGACCAAGTTGTTCGATCATGTCCTTTTGGCCGGCAGCTGGTCCTGAGAAGGCGGCCCGCTTATTGAGTGGCAATGAGCTTGATAGGAGATGGGGCTTGAAAGGCTTTATGTCACCGTTCCCGATCATTGCTATCACAGAGTTATCGAAACAAAATCGATTAGATCCGCATCTCGATTTCTTCTTTCAAGAGCAGTGTGGAGCAGGTTCGTCCCAAGCATCGTCTCATGAGTCTTTGCTTTGCCTTGGGCATTACTAGCTCGAATGCGCACTGTCCCGCTTTGTTGAAGCGCAAGGAGTGTCGACAGAGAGTTTTTCGAGTTCTTCCGCCAAAGAGGGGAGTTTTCCCGAACCAAAATTCGTTGTGAATAGTGGTGGTCATGGATCCCGACAGGGGCGGTGTGTCGAGGAAATGCTCTTCTGGACAGATTTGGCTTCGAGGCCTCCGAATCTTGCCAGTTCTCACCGGAGCTTGTCCATGGTTGTCGGCCGCCTTGTTTGGCAATCGACGCCTCTGTTCCTTTTCTCGGATCTTCTTCCAAGTTGCCGGCCTTCCTTGTGGAAGTACTCTGGTCATGTCGAAGCCGTAAGGACGAAGATCGGAGATTGCGTGCAAGCCTCTTTTGTTATCCGTGGAGCGTTTTCGTGCAGCTCGCTTGTCCTCCGCAATGTGTTCGGGAGTAGGAGAGTATCCTGTGCCGTGTGGTATTCTCGTTCTTTGATATTGATGATCTCGTTGAGTGCCCCGATGGCGTTTTCCCAAACCGAGCCCCCGGGATGTAGTTCATGTGCTTCATCATTTTCATCGGGAGGGATCTTGTCCCAAATCAAAGGCAGTCTATGTGGCACACTTGGGCCTTTGGGCTTTCGATGGTGAACCCCGTTAGCATCATGCCATCATCGTCGGGTTTGATTCTAAGACCGGGACGCCGTTTGTGTCGGCTCCTTTCGCTGACTATGCTATCACCGTAGATGATGGTAAGATCTCGCTCCTGACGAACTTTATGCACCGATGAAGAGTGGATGCCACCCCATTGATCCGGTGTAGCCAAGGGCATCCCAAAATGGCAAAGTGAATGTGATCGGGATGTCGATGACTTGGAAACTGTCTGACCATTTGCTTTCCAAACCACAAGTTCAAGGTGCTATTCCCAAGACCGGGCGGGATGTCGAGTCGTATGCCTTGATCGCCCGAGTCGAGGGCTTTAGATCGGGCTTGCTTTGATCCCTAGCAAATCCATCATTTTGGCCGGAAGGACGTTCATGGATGATCCCCCATCTACCAACACCCGAGGGAGACGGCGCTCGTCTGGGCTTGAATCCCAGCATGTAGAGAGGCTCACTAAGTGGTCGCCCCAAATTTTGGAAGGTCGAGCTCAGCCAAGGTGATGATATTGCCGTAATTAACGTTGCTAATCATCT